>JAQGCE010000514.1:0-11889 GCA_034699185.1 Eupelops torulosus
AATAGATATATTGAGTCAAAACACGATATAATTATTTATTTGCGGCTAAATATATGAAATTTAATCAATTTTTGTTTCTATTTCACTATTACTATCACTAATTAGTATTTTTAATATTCAGTTATATTTAATATGTGATATAAAAGTTTATTATCGAAGAGAGATTTCAATGAGGTTTGTTGACTGCAATCAGTCCCTATATTTCCGTAGCACTCGTTATCCTTATCTGAATATTAATGTGTTTTTTAGTATTTTTTATTTGCTCTTTGAACTCATTTTTTCATTCAAAGTCAAAAAATTGGTTTAATTACGAATTGGTTTTATTTTTGGGATAAAAAGAGATTTGGGATAAAATCAAATGTTGTTCTCATTATAATTATTTATTAAAAGTGCTTCGAGAAACAAATAATCGATCTTGATAATTTGTTATTCCAATTTAATCTACTTAATTTGATATTCTGAGCCTCATTTTATTTTTGTTTCGAAACATTTTGAATAAATTTAGTTATAAATAAATGATTTTTGTTGTTGTTTTCGATGTTTTTTGAATATTGAAATCCCTTTTTAGACTTAATACCGAAATAGGATTTACTTTTGAATACAAAATGCCATTAATTAATGGCTCGGAATAAGTCGTAATGCAATTTATAAACACATTTACGAAATATTTATTGTATGAGTGAAGAGAAAAGATGTTGAAAAATAAAACTCATAATTGGATTTAGTTTTAAAGGGAATTGTCTCGAAAAATGGTATTACATCTAATGAATCATTTGTTTTACTTGTTCTGTTCAAACGGTGCAATTGTCTGAACAATTTTGACCAAAAATAATATGTTTCATATTTTTTTGGTCTCCCAATAAGAAATAGTCGATCAGTTGGTCTATCTATGGTTTGCCCTTATTATTAGACATATACTCTGATCACTAGTTTTTGCTTTTAATGATTACTTATTTTCTGTCCATTTTTTTGCCGAAAAATATTTGTCCATAAAATATATAACCGAAGGATATTTTCGATTGCATTCAACCGTAAAATTATTATTGCTTTCAAGTGCACAGAATAACAAATACCTACTTCGGTAATAATTAGAAGCCTTTCCAAAGATGGTTATGACTTTTTCTGGATTCTTAACGATATTTAAGTCATTATATTATTGATTCAACTTTTAAGAGATGTTTAAATGATTTTTAAACATTCAAAGAATTTTGATTTTTGCTAATTGTTTAGTCATTTACTTATCTAATGACTAATTGATTGAAAATTTATTTAAATTCTTTACTGTTTTTAAAGTCAGGAGCTATTCGTTAAATGAATAATTGACGAGAAAATAGCGTTTCAATAGTTTTTTTTGTTTGGTCTGGAATTTTGTTTATCAAATGATTGGATAGTCTGTACCTCATTATCATTCATTGGTTTGGGGGATTTGACATAAAATATAAGGGAACTGATAGTATTTCGTCAGAATATCGAATATCTTGTGGCGAATCTGACCAATAAATAGATACGATGTGAGGAATAAGCAATTTTTCAAATGACATATTTGTGTCGCACATCATATTCCCATCTCTAAGTCGTCAGTCGTATTGAATTTTGATACGACTTTTTGTATCAGATTAGAGATCGGACTCGTGTTTGAAATCACATATTCCTCAAAGTATTGGAAATTTTTCTTATTTTTTGCTGAAAAGCCAATAATAGTCAAAATTATTTTAGGTTTTATTGCTATATATATGTTTGGCTTAAATCACATGTTGAGGCAGTATTTGCAGCAACGGTAGGGTCTAAAGCAGTTGAAGCGCAACCGAAGCGCAAATATACCCCTTATTTGATGCATCCCTGGAGGCACTGCCATAATAAACAAAAAACCTGTCCTTCGTATCCATGAATTTAAGACCAATAGTTATATTCGTTTTAGTTTTCGGTGAAAGTCTTTTTAGGAGTGGAATCAACAAAAATGTATTGAAATAGAAGGCAATGGATGGCAACGGATGGAAATGGATTGGATTGGATTGCGTGCGCAAAAAAGCTATTTTCTCTCTGGTTATGGTTTGATGCAGTTTTATGCTTCACGCATCAACGCCACTGCCAGACCTGCCTGCCTGTCCTGCCAGTGTTCACCAGCGTATAAGACAGGCATAAATAGTCAATACGAATGACTAAGAATATCAAAGACTTCTTGTTATATGACTTTTCATCATAACTTTCGAGAGAGAGAGAGAGAGAAATATACCTGAGAGCTGCCGTTTTTAGATGAAATAGCGCTTCAGGCACTTCACTGCCAATGCATTTGTCGATTCCATTAGGGTTTGGATATTTGGAAAAAAGCAATTTCTCTTCAAATCTGTTCTTCGACAGTAAAAATCGTTTTCAATTTAATGAAATATATTTTATTTTCAAATTTATATTCTCTCATATATTCGAGTTATGTTTTCTAAGAATTTGCCACAAATTTTCATCTCTTGTTTGGAGAAAAAAATTGAGTTACTTTAGGTCTCGAACCGGATATAAATCTAATGATTGTTTTTGAATATTGATCTTCTCATAAATTTTTAGTCTTCTTTAAGAAAATATTGAATCGATTTAAATGGAAACAAGTTTTAGTTGAAAACAAGTAATAAATTGTTTATCACTTCTATTGAATAGTAGAGAGTATTTTGAAGAAATGATTTACAATAGAATTGGTTTTATTATAAATTCAATTTGAAATCCAATTTTTCATCCAATCATTTATTATATTTCTGTTATAATAAAAGTTTATTGTATTTCGTGAAAAGAGTTATCGGATATCAAAGAATGTTTTGATCCGAATATTTCCATTTCATTGATTGATGAAATTTTAAAACTTATTTTCTTCGTTTGGAAGGCCTTATCTAAAAGGCTTTCTCTTATGAGACGTGAAAATCAAGAGTGAAAACTAGAGATTGAATCAGTTATTTAATCTGAAAAAAGTCTATTCGTTTCGATAGTTTCCAATCTTTTTCTGTTATTATAATAAAACTATTTTTGGGTCTATTATTACTTATCTCTCAGAAAGTCATCAAATGATTTATTATTATTGCTTTTCGCGAACATCACATCAATTCTTATACCTCTTATTCGATACCAAAATATATATGAAATATATATAAAAAGGTTGGCTCCGGGCTAACGAATTATGCAGTAATAGTAGGCTTTTAGAGAAGACAACACATAAGGCAAGTGTTTGTGTGCTGTGTGCCCGGCGTTAGCCTTCCTGAGACCTGGCGAACGGTCGGAAAAAGAATATCTTTTCTGGTCTTTCTGTTGCACTTCTTCTTCTAGTATTCACCTGTGCTTTGGATAACTACATCCAAAAACCTGATGAACCAGTATTTTCAAAGTAATGAACTTTTTTTCAGTGGCACTCACTGTTAGCACTCGACTACTAACTTATTTTTCTTCTTTCTTTCTTCAAATTTATTAAAAGTACTTATTTTTTAATTAAATGCCAATAGTTTTGATGATAACCATTACTGAAGAAGTTTTCTCTCCTTCTTTTCAAACGACGTCTATTTTCTACTTTTTTTTGTATACTTTTTTATTTATTGAAAATGAAACACAAAAGAGTAAAAATTGATAAAAAATGATTACAAAACCTCATTAGAGTTCAAGTCTAGCGTTGAAAACAATTGAATCCGATTTTTGTTGCTTCAGGTTATTAGAGAACTCATTCACTTTCTTTAGATTTTAGTTTTTCTCTTCTGTCTCTTCTCTTCATTTTATATCTTTATTTTATAAAATTTGATTTTTTTTCTTATTCTCTACTCTTTTTTTTAGTGAATTATTATTATATCAAAACCTTTTCTCCTTTCAAACGCTTTAATTATGTTTTTGAGTGAATTTTTTCTCTATTTATAATCCGGACCTTATTTTAGAGTTAATTTGGAGTCTTATTCTCCAAAGGATTTTCCGCTAAATTTGTTTTTTTATTTGGATATTAATTTTTAATGAAAACCATTTCTACTTTCGGTACCAAATCTTGTGTTGAAATGTAATTATTTTAAATAAATATGTTGTGCTGTGCTGTCAGACAAACTTTTCTGTAATTACTTTTGAATCTTTGGATTGTCGTCATTTGTTTTCAACTCTTCTCTTTTGTTTAATCACTTTCTGATTGAATGGATAACTGTTTCCACACTTTTTCAGAGTTTCGTAAACAGTAATGATCTTCAATTCCTGTGACTCTCAAAGACTGACGGCTTTCCATCTCTTTGTTTTCTCAGATATTATCAACGCTTCCAAATAATTGTAGTCTTTGTTTAGTCAATTGTAATGTCTCTTAAATTTAATGAATGCAAAGGAGAGAGAGAGAGAGAGAGAGAGAGAGAGAGAGAGAGAGACGGCTGTTCACAATGAACATTGTAATTTTATTTTATAATTTTTCTCATTAATAAAAACGATAACAGATTTTAACTCAAGTGAAAGAAGTGCTGAAAAAAATGCTAAATAGAGAGCAGAAGTTTTTAAGGCCAGCATTTGATTCATTGGTAGTTCATTGTCTGCAATGTCTGGTATGGAAAGCCATTATCGTCCATCTGTAACAATGAATGACAGTCTAATTGCAGTTCGCATCAAATTTTATCATTTTCTTTGCTATAATATATAAACCACTTTTTTGTTGACTTTCGACTATTTTACACTACCTTTCCGTTGGTCTATTTGGGCATATCCTGTACTTTCGCACCAAACCATACGTAATATCTCTACCTTTAATATCATAGATATATATTTCAAAACAATTCCGACCCTTAACTCAGTTCAGTCTTTCCTGCACTCATCCTCTGGTCTAATGGTATCCGAAAATTGCAGAGTTTTGGCCGTCGATAATAACAGAGTGTTTGAGTTGTCCTTATTGTGTGCAGACTTTTTTCTGCATTACTTTCAAAATAAGATCTGTAAAAGACCTTTGAGGTTGAGGTCATTTTCTGTGTCACTCTAATAATGAGTTCTAAGTGTCTATAAAGTTGTTTTGCTGTCAAACGTGTCATTTAATCTCTATTTACACTCAAAAATGTTTTGACAACTTCTGTGATGAGAAATCTGTTGAAATCCGATCCAAATATATAATTAGTTTATTCTTAAACCAATTAATGCCAATATTTATGATTAAAATTCAGATGAATCACAAATAAATCCTAAGATTGGTCTGAATTTTTTAGCACAAAAAATCAATATTTATTGCATTGAAAGTAGTTTTTCATTCAAAAGAATGAATCATTTTTTTGTTTTAGTTTTGCATATCTTTCGTATTCAATATTTTTTTAGGTTTGAAATTCTCATAACTTGTTCTATGAATCGATATATGAAATTGAATTTTCATATTTCATCCGTTTTTGTTATTCAATAGTAAAGTGAAAGTAGAGGAGAGGAGAGGAGGTCGTGGGTCGGTTTAGGTGCCAAACATCGACGGTTTTTTCTACTCTTCAATTTTATGAAAGAGAAGTGTCTGACCACTAAGTATTACAATTGATATTCAGATTTTTTTTTCATTGAAAATATATAACAAAAAAGCTGTTGTTATGTCCTAAGTGTTGGTGCAATTCAATGGCATTATTCAGTCTTTTTTAGTGCCTTCTCTTCAATTTGATTGCAGATGCGATCGCCAATTAGCCATCAATTTGGATGGTTGTGCCGCTTGGCTCAAGAGATTTCACTTTTGATATCAAATAAGAATGAAATGAAATGAAGTGAACACAAAACAGACTCTTCTTCTCTTCTATTCTATTGATTTCAGTCAAGTCTTCAGTCTTTCTTCAATTCATATTTTGTTTGCAAATCACGAAATCTTTTATTTTGCTCTCCTTTTACTGTCAGTTCCTTTTCTATTCACCCCTCAAATCGTCCCCCTTTTGGACCTCTCATTACGAACTTATAGTTATATTTTATATACTTTTTATATTTGAAAACTTCTATCAAAAAAGTCTTTGAAAAGCGTCAGAACTTTCAGTGCTTTCAATGATTTCTTGTCTTCTTTTTCTTTTAATGTGAACTGAATTTGAAGTGAATTTTGTTGGAAAAAACTCGACTCAAACTTCTGATTGACTTTACTTTAATTGGTTTAACTTTAATTGACTTATCTTTGGCTTAATTTTAATTCCTCTCACATTTATATCAAATACTTTGATCCAAATAAATAAAAAATAAATTAATTAAATATCATTAAAATCAATGGAACGGCCCTTTGATTTTAAATTGAAATTCTATAAAATTCTTGAAGTAATCAATGTTTTAAGTCTATTCCCATATATTTCTCATCTGTGATGACAGCACTTGTTTCTAATGAGGAGATTAACGATAAGGTTGTGCACAGTTTTAGTACTAACCATCAGTTTTGAGTCCTTAAAAAGGTCTTATCTTTTGAATCATTTGACGGATTCCGACGAAACAATTATCTTTTGATTCAAACCTGGGATTCAGTCAATAGAACAAAAAAAATGTTGTATTTGTTGTGTAAGGAACTGATTGATGGATAGTATTGATTGTCAGTCGAGCACTAGTCTCCCAATTGAGCGTTTGTTTGATTGTATGAACTGACACACAGCACAGCATAGAATAGAATGCTTGGAACAGATCTAATAGATTAGATTCAATTCAATTTGTTATAGAATTAATGCTTTCTTTTATTAGTCACTATTGTGTTGTGTTGTTAACAATCAATACTCACATTTGTAAACCACTGCAACACTACTCCAGACATTGCTCGCGGAGAGTACACCCAACTGACCAGATTTATGCTGAGATCCATCATATGCCTACTGTTCCTCTTATCTTTGTGTCATAGCAATCATCATTGATTATCATTAGTTGAGTATTAACTCATCGCTAATACTCTTTCTTTTCGGGAGTAGACATCAATCGGACGTTTGTTGTAAACTCTATTCCAACTTTTTTTTGAAGACTTAATTGTTTTAATCATTTTTATTGACTTCTGATTGACTTTCATTTCAATTTCATTAACAATTAATTGAATATTTTTTGATTAACTTTCAGTCGATGCCCGTCCGCCCCGATATCGGACTTTATATGCGTGCGAAGGCTCGTCATTGGAGATCATCTGCGAAGAGGGCACTCATATAAACCTCATTCGAGCAAATTTTGGCAGATTTTCGATATCTGTTTGCAATGATAATGGAAATGTCGAATGGAGTGTCGACTGTATGTCTCACCGATCATTTCGGGTTATGCAGGAGAGGTATGTCATACTAGTTTGCACTGTTGCTCCTTATAATTAAACTTGATCATTAAGAGATATACAGTTCTTCTTATCTTAAAATAAATGCATCGATTGATTGAAAGCAAAAATAGATTTTAGTTTTTTTGACATTTTGTTGAAACGAAAACTCCATTTGATTTCAATTAAATATTTTGACTCTAATTCTGATTTAATTCATTGAAAACAGCTGTGGAATGAAGAGGTCGTGCAAACTGCCGGCTTCGTCCAGTATGTTCGGCGATCCCTGCCAAGGAACTCTCAAGTATTTGGAAGCACACTATCAGTGTATGCCTGGTATGTACTGTTCGGTCATCGACTCCAACTTCAATTAATTAGTCTTTAATTCAATAATTAATTGAAACTAATTTGTCGTTTTCTTCATTCAGATTATCCGCAGATGTCGTATACCACTCCCCGTAATAATCATTCGCATAAGAATCCAATCAATCCTTTGATACCATCGTATGATACGAATGATCGCAATTATGAAAACTCCGGTTCATCGCCTAATCCGCGAATTATATTCCCGGAATCATATAATCCTTCGGCTCACATACCGTTCCCCTCAGTAGAAATGGATTCTAAGCAAACTGAAGTCAGTGATACGGAAACTGTCGTCTCCAAGAAGACCACCGAAACTAATGACAACTCAGAACCAATTGATATATATCCTCGACTTAATGAGAACGACATTCCGCCACCAATTAATCCGCCACTGATTTCAGATAATGAAACGCCAGTTATTAACTCAGATAACGACAAAACGATTGTCAGCAGTGGTAGTGATACCAATCAAAATGAAAACAGTGCCCATCAGTACTACTCGTCCACATCTGAGCCCAAATGGATTAATAAAGACTCAGATTTAGAATTAATTAATAGTAATAAACACAACAATAACTTCGATACAAATCCTCGAATCGAAAGTAATTCCAATAATGAAAATAATGTTGTTTTACACGAAAACAATGAAAGAGTTGCCGATCTCAGTGCTGATCACTGCATACCTAACCTCTCCCGAGGACTCTACTGGAACTGGACTCTTGCAGGTCATGTCGCTAATCAGTCGTGTCCTGGAGGTGCCAAAGGCGTGGCTAGGTGGGCTTGTATCTTCTACAATGGAAGTCCCCACTGGTCACCTGTGATGCCCGACATGTCTGACTGTTCCTCTCTTTGGATCACTCATTTGGAATCACGAATCAATTCTGGCGGAGAGTCTGTGGTTTCTTTGGCCGATGAATTGGCCAAAAGCTGCAAAGAAAAAATTCTTTTCGGTGGAGACCTATTTAGAGCGACCGATATTATCAATCAATTGGTGTCACGAATGGAGGGCGCACTTTATGACTCTCATGACGACCAACAAAGACGTTCGCATGTCGTCAAAGAATTACTTACCGTATGTTTAAGTAATTTAAATGATTGCTTCAATTCTAATATTTTATTCATTGGACAGTCTATTCAAGACGTTGTCAGCAATTTATTAGATGACAATCAAATGGAGTCTTGGAGTGAATTGTCATTCAATGATCAGAGGTCAGCCGTTAACTCAATGTTGAATGGATTGGAGAGAATGGCTTTACTTTTGGCCGAAACTAAACAACAATCTAGTGATTACATCCGAGCACATCATAATATCTGTAAGATTTACAACTTTTTCTGGTCATAAGACATAATATAACTTCTTTTTTCTTTTCTTTTTTTCAGTTGTGTCGGTTCATATCCGTTCAATAGCTTCTGTAACTCATGGCTTGCATTTGCCTCCAATTGTTGACACACCGGAGGAAGTGACGAATGGATTGACTCTTCACTCGAATAGCATATATTTGCCGACACAAACACTATTAGAATATTCTTCGGTCTCTGGTTTAGTGAAAGTAGTGTTTCTTATGTATAAAAAATTGACTCATCTTTTGAAACCCGAGTTTGAGAACAGTGATCACTACCCGGTTATGATGCGATCGGACGGCGCTCTGACTCCTCTTAATGTCACTCGAGTTATAAACTCAGAAGTAATAGGAATTCTGTTGAATCGCGAGAGATATACCCCTTTGAGTGAACCGATTGAGTTCACACTCAAACATCTGGTCACAGAAAATATGACGAATGCCAAATGTGTATTTTGGGACATTGACCGCAGAGACTGGTCAGACCAGGGCTGCGAAACAATGCATTCAAACGATACTCACACGACTTGCAAATGCAATCATTTGACTAATTTTGCGATTCTTATGGATGTCAATAATGTCGAAGTAATTTATTTATCTATTTTTAGAGTCTTTCGTTTGACTTATCTTTCAATCGATATTTAATTTATTTTTTTTATCAATTAATTTAATGTCAGATCTCATCTGGAAATGAGTTGGCATTGCGTGTCATAACATTAATTGGTTGCACCGTTTCTATCGTTTGCCTTTCCCTCACTTTTATTACATTAATCTCATTCAGGTATGAAATGTTTGTCAAGTTTTTCAATCATTAATTCAAATTGATTTTAACCATAAAAATATTTGCAATTCTTTAGGAGCTTAAGAGGCGTTCGGACTACAATTCACACCAATTTGTGCCTTTGCCTCATAATCGCTGAATTGGTCTTTATTTTGGGTCAGTTTCTCAATCATTACCTCAATTTAATTCAGAAATTTAATCAATTCCTTTAAATTACAGGAATAAATCAGACGAAAGTCAAACTAATCTGTGGTTTAATAGCCTGTGCTTTGCATTACTTCTTTTTGGCCTCATTTTTGTGGATGTTTTTCGAAGGCTTTCAACTCTACGTTATGTTAATTGAAGTTTTTGATCACCAAAAGTCTCGAATTAATTGGTATTATCTGCTGTCATATGGAGTGCCCGCCATTTTAGTTATAATATCGGCAATCATTGACCCGCTATCTTACGGAACATCGAAATACTGTTGGCTTCGATCAGACAATTACTTCATTTGGGCGTTTGTGGGACCTGTCATCGCAATACTTATGGCTAACTTCATATTCCTGTCAATTGCTATCACAACTATGTGTCGACACATTCCTCACATCTCATCCAATAAGACCAAAGAGCAGACAAAACTTACCAATATTAAGTAAGCTCATTTTTATTTATTTCATTTTCTAAACTAATTTTTCATATCTCATAAAAAATACAAACTTTTATTCAAATTCTGGTGAAACGGAAAGCCTTTATTAACTCATTTTATTGTTCACTCTTTTCTCGACTATCTTCTAATTTGGCCAAAAAGTGGTGAAAATAGCTCTGATATGAAACGAAATAATCTTAAGTAAGATTTTTCTTACTTTCTTTTCGATATATTTTCTTTATTTTCAATAAAATAAACTAATTTTGATTTTGTTTAGGATTTGGATTCGCGGCTCATTAGCGCTGGTATTCCTTTTGGGCATTACATGGAGTTTCGGCCTCTTATATATTTCGAGGGAATCCCTGTTTATGGCATATCTGTTCACAATCACAAACTCATTGCAGGGATTGTTTATCTTTGTCTTTAATTGTCTGACTAATGAAAAAGTTAGGACAGAATATCGCAAACTATTTGCTGCACTCAATTTGAAGCCAATATGTTTGGAGTCGACGCCATCCAAGTCTGTCGACACATCCAGAGAACAGATGCCCTCCTCGTCGTTGACTCCCGACCACAGATCCAGTCTTTATATGAATAATACAGTTTCGACTCCAAAGGATGCTTCGCTCGTAAATGTCTTTCCGACCATTAATGGTGTCAATAATGAGCCATTAATTGGAGGGGTTACTAATGTACCAACAAATGGAGTCAATTTGGCCGCCCTTTCCGGTCTGACCATTGAAAGTCCCAAAACTCGTCGAATGACTCAAAAATATTACTTAACGGACGACTCGAGTGATTACGGCTGTAAACGACTCCAACAAAACAGAAGTCATAAAAATTCGTGTCGAGACATATACTCTCTCAGAGCGGGACATATGTCTCATTCGCCAAATTTTATTGAACACATATATGAGTGCATCGATGAGGACCCATACGTCGCAAAGCTATTACTTCCGGCGATTCAGAGATCACTCGATGGACAACACGTGCGAACACTTAGTGATTCTTCACGTAATTCAGACAATAGACCTCTAATTTCTTGTACGACGTCTTCTCCGAGAGGACACAACTTTCATATTCAGGGACAGAATACAGGTTTGTCTGAAACTAATCATTTCAAAGGTGTGCAAAATTTTAATGAATTTTTTATGAACTTTAGGCTCACATTTGCCGGCAATAGTGAAGGACAACACTTCGAATAAGACAACAATAATCTGTTCGAACCATTTGTCGCCTTCGAGTCAGCCGACAGTCGCTCTCCTGAACGGCAATAATCAAGTGATTTGTTGCACATTAAATGACCACCAATTGTGTGATCACAACAATCAGACAATTAATGGACAGTTGAGACAACAGTATTTGATGGCCAATAGTCTCAATAATTTGAATTTGAATTGTTTGCCCTCAAAGAACAGACATTTGAGTAGTGACTGTTAACTCTCTTTAGTGTCAAATAGTTATGAATTCTAATCAAACAATTGTTTGGAAGTGAACTCCAAATCAAATGTGATTTAACTCTTCGTTTTTGTGTTCATTGAATGAAGACTTTCGTTATTATTATTATTATTATTATTATTAA
>JAQGCE010000515.1:0-11884 GCA_034699185.1 Eupelops torulosus
AGTGGAACTCATAATAGAAATGATTATATGAATAATAATAGATTTTCTCCTATTATTAATAATAGGAGAGATTCATTGAACGAGCAGTCGGTGCAGTCGAGGATAGATTTCAGTTCAGTATTGGCTATGTATTGGGTGCGGATGTTCTCCACTTCAATAACGGAAGTCTCCATTCATTCACTGTTTGATTGCATTTTGCTATTGAAAAATATAAGGCAATTGAAGGCAATGGAAGGCAATAGGGATTCGCGCCAATGATTCCAATGAATATATTTGTGAATAATATAAAATTGTTTTTTATTTTGCTCTGCGTTTTGCACATAACTATTGAAAGTGAAGAGTGTTTTGGATGTTTCGCTTGACTTAACAATTATTGTCACTCTGTTTAGTATAAGAGTATTCCTCTTTTTTCTCTCTCCAATGATTGCTATACCTATGCTTTACCTATTGGTTAAGGGATGGGTTGGGCTGTGATTTGCCTTTTCGATGATTATTGCATTTAATTCGAGACCCGATTCAATTGCATTGAAGTGTGAGTCGACACAGAATTTGTTGGCCATCTCTTTCAATAGCGTTTGACTTTACTATTAAGTCATTGCATCGAAACGGGAGGAGTCGCTAATCAAACGCATTACTGCGTAAAGACTGTCTCGAAATGCCCGACATCTCAACCACAATAAGCCTCGAATCTCAATAATTATTGGCCATACAGTCAGTTCCAAAATTGTTTTTACAATTGCATTGAACTTCACAACTAATACCTGTGCGATAAAACTGATTTTGCAAACCGACAGTCTCTGTCTTACTGTGTGTGTTGTCATCACATTGTCTTCGGAACCAATGTTTGTTCGTCAGAATGTAGACAAGTGTGACTCCTGACTACTTGTGATCATTCAACTTATGGCTGTGCCCTCAGTAGTAGTGCATTGATGAATTGTTTGACTCGAATGTTAGGTTTCCTTTTGATTTGAACGGCGATATACACCGAATGCCAATTATTTCATAATAAATAAATCTCTCTTTTATTGCTTAACTATAAGTCCAATACAATAGATGTCTATTCACAGGCATTCATTGCAACCGACGATTCTATCGGTACCCCTCCTATTGCTAGAATAGGTTCTGATTATTTTCTGAGAATCACTCGATGAATACTAAATTAATGATACAGTGATGCACATCGATTAGGGACAACACACAGTCATAGGGACTGGTTTACAATCAAAGCAATCATTATTCCTATCATATTATTCGTTAGTATTATTTATTATTTCTATCAGTGATATTCACATAAAAACCTGTGCCATAAGAATAGAATTAATGCGAATTCAGTTCATCATTAAAAACACATACAATGTTTGCATTTATAAATCAAATCCAGTTTTCATTGAATGTGTGTTTAGTATAACGACAGACAAACAAATAAGTGATGTATTATTGATCCAATTTTTTCTCATCGCATGGATTCGATCTTTTAATACACAATATGTACACAATATGTACTTGTATACTTCTTTTATATTCTTAACCAACAGGTTGTCAAACAAATGAATAATGATTTTAAAAATATGATGAATAAGACTGCGGTTTGCATTCAAAATGCACTTCTCTTTCAATACTGCTTTTCTTAGTTGTGTTCAATCCATAGAAACCCAATCGTATAATACATCTCTCGAGTCGAATGTATTGATAGCTCAGTCATGAATGCATTTTATAGCCAAAGCCATTATGTAATACATTTCAAACGTAACATTGCTTTACAATAAAAGTATTCTTCAATAGCCAGTCATAGGAAAGTAAAAAAACAATTTTCCTTTTTTTCACTGATTTTTTCTGCAATTTGTGGTCAAATTAAAAATAACTACATTTTGACGTAAAATACAAACACTGAGTACAATAACAGAGAAAATTATTTTACGTCGAAAACTATGGCCATAAAAATTAGACTCATTTTGGATAAACATTTTATTTTTATTTGATTTTTCATTCATTTAAGGGGAGACTGTTTTTATAGTTTAAATACTTGTTTTTTCTCTAAGAGATATCAATCATTCGAGGATTTGATTTAATTTTATTTGAATTTTCAATTTTCCTTTAGATTTCATAACTACTATCATATGAAAAATTAGTTATTATTTTTGGGATTTCCCTCTTATTCTCTCAAATTCTGATATGATTTTGACACAAGTGTTCACTTTCTGCAGACAAACATTAATATATTTTATACCATATATTCGTTTGATTTTAATTCTGTTTTTATTTGTTTTGTTATAATTTTAATTCAATTTAAAATTTTTTTGATTTTCATTAGTGATTATCAGGAGTTATGATTCTTTAGACTCCAAACTAGACTTAATTTCTTATTCTGGCTCTTGATTTATGTCATAACTGATGACAAAATCAGAATTTTTCTTCGCTCTATCTTCTCATTTGATCTGTTGATAGAATAAGTCGATTACACTTCCAATTAAAATCTTTTCCTATTATTCAGGATATTATTGAAAATAATTCACTCGAAACGAGAAATCAATTGAAGCCTTGAAAGCCTTTTAATTCAATTTTCATTATCAATACTCTCGAAAAACGACTTTTAATTTCCAAACGTTTTTTGGCTAATGTTTTGAGTCATTAAACATTCAAATAATCGAATCGATTCATACGTTTGAAGGCTTGAGAAAAAAAAATCAAAACTGATATTAAATTCATTTCTCATGAATCACTTAATCATTTTTCTATCAATCGTTGAGTATTTGATTAGAATTTCAATTAAAAGTAAAAATAAGAACCGAAAAACTTATGAAAATAATGATAATAATATTTTTAGTCTGCAAATGATTTTTGAAATTAAAGTCATTAGAAATCAGTAAATAAATTACTTTATATTTTCCTTTAGTAATGATTTTTTTGGTTTATGAAAAAAAACTATTTTTTATAGACTTATGGTTAGCCCCAAAACTGTGAAATAGAGATGAGTTTTGCGTCTGAATGCTATGACTTTACCATAGAATTAAAGTCAATCTTTTGGTATATTATTGCTGTGATTGTGATATAATAGCGATGAAGATTCGCTTCAGTAACTGTCGAGAGTTCGTGAAAGCCAAGTGAAAAAGTTTTACTGATTTGGGAGAAGACTCAACACATGTTAGACACTGGTTTGGGTGATATAAGAGAGATAGAGAGTGGCGACTCTCGATTGCATGATATCTTTTGCCTTTTTCGCTATTTTAATATACTTGCGATTCATTGAAGTGAAACATCGAGAAAATTATGTAATGATTAGCGACAATACTTTTATGGGAACACATAATCGAGGTCTGTATTGAGAGCCACAAAAAAGTTAGCAAAATTGCTTGGTTATCATCAATAGGTAACAATACATTCAACAGAAAACAGTAAAACCTTGGGATAAGTTTTGTATATAAAGTAGATCTCGTTTTGTAAACTCGTTTTATTCGGAATATCTTTGTGTAATTTTTCCTTGCTATCTACCAGTGCTTTATTCGTGGTGTGGCCACCGATTATTTAATTCGCTACACAAAACTAATTTTAAACACAAAAGCTATTTTTTATCAATAGTTTAAGTTTTATTTTATAGTAAATCATAACTTTTGACATAATTTTCCGTAAATTCTCTTAAATAATAATAAAGTTTCAAATTCTCACAATTTATTTGTTTGTTTCGTTTGTTTATAATTTAAAACTTTTCTCGATATCATATATTATTATTAGTTTGAATTCTCAGACAAATTCGCATTTTTTTTATTTTGCTGATGACTTCCAGGGATATAATTGTCACGAATAAACAGTCAATTTTTCCATTCATTTTTCAATTTTATTGTCTGTGTATTGAATTAAAATCCAGACTCAGTTCGAAGCACTCATTCGAGCGGTCATTCATTTATTGCCTATTGTTTTACTCGAATGTCATTTATTCAAAAGCCTATTAATGTCGACAACACATCATTCAATATATATACTATATTTCGTTTTTTGTATCCAATTATCTTTAACTCGATTCAGATTTAAAATGAACTTTGAACTGAGTAACTATTAGATTTGACTGTCCAACACCTCTCCCATTGCCTTCATCTAAAAACTTATTCTATGTTTAGTTTATATCAGTCAACAGCTTAAGTGTTATGTAATTCATGCCATACTTCTTAAACATACAACAGTTGTGAAGCCATAACATAATTCTTAGGCTTAAAACCCTGACTTTCGGATAGCTTTTACTGTTTTGTAATAATAATAGTCAAGAAAGGAATGACCGACTCGTGAGTGTCTGATGCTATGCCCCCTCTTTCCAGGGATGCATCAAAATATGAATGAAGTGAAAACAGAGTAACTCTCAGTTTAAAAACAAATCACTTACAAAAACAGAGATCACTATTGACTTCAAAGAGATATTTCAATGAACAGACATTTACGGCAATTGTTGGCTGTTATTAAACACATGAAATATCACTAATTTAGTTAATATTTATAACAAATTATCCTTGAATTGAATATTTGGCTTCGAAATGTGATATACCAGTTGGCGGACCTTCACTCACAATAATTTTTTCTCAATAAAAACATTATTGAAATTATAATTTTAATGATATCTGACTTTTGAACAAAAAAAAACTATTGCAATAAAATAATTTACTAACAAATATGATCTTGGATTCAATACAAGCGATAATGTAATTAAAATCAAAATATGTGTTTTGAAGTTTATTTTGATTTAATGTTATTTTTATTTTTTGCATTCATTTTATTTCAATTTTAATTTTGATTTAATGCGGGTTTGAAATATTAATTGTCGCCTATTTAGTTGTGATAGGATCGTAAGGCTGTGCTCTGCGTTTAGAGCCCTATTGACCCAAATTCTATGCATCGAATTGAATGAGTAGTGAAATATTATTACACATACAAAATCTCATCTCTCAAATATGAGTGCCATATGAGTAGGTGCTCGCAATTGAGTACTTATATGCGCTCTTAAACCATCGATAGATAGATTGCGGTCTTCAATAACTGAATCACTTTATAAACAGGAAAATGTGTTACACTTTTTTTACTTACACACCATTTTTACTTACTTTGGTTGAAATCAATTTTAATTTTAATTGATTATAGCTTTAAAACTAAAGAAAAGCTCAAAAAAAGTTAGAAATCGATAATTAAAGATATGATCGAAATACAAATGAATCGAAATCTAAGAAAAAGAAAATTGTAATCAAAATGATATTCACTTTTGAATGGTTTATAATGCAATGAGAGTTAGTTATTTAGGGCTCATTTAGCATAGCATTAGTTGTGTTGTTTAGTGCCCTGTGTTGTGCTTTGCGTTGTGCTCATCCTCCTCATCACGTAGTTCCCTATGGAGGGGAGACACTACATATCATTCGCCCATAACACAACATTACCGAACTTAACGGCCCACTATACGCGACGTAACGAGTGTGGCGCAGCACAGGCACAATACAGGCACAACTGACTTCTTTTCAAGTTAGACCAGTGCGTACAGTGCTGTCGATCCGATCGGTTCCCATACAGTACTGCATTGAAATAGAATTACAAAACATTAAAAGTTATATACATTGAAATACAATAGCTTTAGAGTTAAGAGCACTGCTTCCAAAGCCCTGAGTGCTGTACAACAGTTAAACACTTCTTAATATTTTTACTCTGTTTTGACGTTCAGAGTATTGATGCGATTCTCTCTCAAAAAGCACTGTCTAAGTGAGGCTGTGCTTCTCTGTTGATATAGTGGTGATAAGAGTTGTGATCACTAAAAGTGAATCAAATTTATTTATAAGTTCGTGCGATCACCGACTGGTCATATATTGGTCAATAGACACCAATCTATTCGAGTAAACATTTCTCGCTTAAGTTGATTGCCTTTAATAAGAGAGAGAGAGAGACAATTGACTCAGACTTGACTTCTACTGTCCATCGCATTGCTATTAAGGCATTTATTCTGTGAGTGTATTTGTGCGACGACTTGTGTCCACACATCTCTTAATCGATGGATTGTATAGAAGAGAAAGTATTGCTTTTGTGCGGATGTTAGCATCGCTTTTGCACAGCACTAGTTATTTAATGTTATCCCAACGACATGTAAGTTTGACTTAACATTTAATAGCTTTTAGGCTCTGACTGTCTGTCGAGTATATGATTCCTATTTGATCTTATTTCTGACTCTTACTCTTATTCTGACTAAAATTCTCAAGAGCACAGTTGTGGGGCTTCTAATAGCAGACAATTATTATAAATTTTTATGTGTTTATACAGATATTGAATATATTGTGTATAAGTAATGTTGAAAAGAATTTCATAATTTTCGCATCGCTTCTCTCTTTTATTATCAAACGTATTGTCGGAACGTTAATACTATTAATACCTTTTGTTATATCGGTTGAAAAGTGATATTCTGTCCTCTTTTTTCATGCTTTCACTTCTCTTCTGTATAATTGAATCAAAAGACAAAAGAGGAGAGACTTTGAGACAAATATAAAAAATTTATAGAAAAATTTTAACCGATTTGCTTGACTGGAACTACATTTAATATTAAATTATTTTTATTGTATTTTATTGTACACTACAATAGTTATTGAGCTTTAGTTTCGATTATTATTTTGGTCGAAGAAATTCTTGTGAGAAATACTCTCAAACTCTTATATAATAGAAAAGTTGTATTAGTTTTTTATGCGATTGTCGATCGTTTTGATTGCTATTATATTATTGTATATTACTGTATATTATGGCAACATTTCTTTCACTCGAGATTATCCCTTGCCTTTGAAATGCCATCATTGGCTCATCATAAACGAGAGCACAGAATAACAGATATGATAGCCATCATCATCATCACAATAGTCATCATAATCGACAACTACAACACTATAGACATAGCAATTGATACTCAATCGTGCGATTGGCAACAGAAACACTATTTATGATCAAAGACAGGCCAGTCGTTCCAATACGATATCTGGTGAGTGGTGAGCACCACATTTTTGGCCTTGAGTCCCTCAATAATGTATTTCTAGTGAATCGACAGCTTTGAAGGCGAGTCATATTCCGAACGCCATAAGAATGAAAATAAAGAAATGTTTTTTCGTCCAATTCGTGCGCCAATAAGCGATACATTAACTTTTTGTGTCGATAAGAAACAATTGATAATAATGATGATGGCTTTGATGGTCCACATCATGATGATGATGATCCCAAATACACTGCCAGTGCACAGCCAGTGCTCCAACCATCATACGTGAACCACATTCAAGCTAACACTCCATTCTTTGCCAGTTCCTGTAAAAGTTTTCGCCCATTCCTTTTGCGGCCTTTTGATCAATAGGTTTCGTCTGCATCGAAAGGGCCGTCAGCTCTGATGGCGTGCTTTTAAATGCATTGTATTTTTTTCACTTCTGATACTTATATTCTTTTTTATACTTAATATATATTAAATATTTTGCTTTAAAGAAAAGAAATATTAAGTTTGAAGTTTTTTGATGGGTGTATTAATTTCGTTATCAGGTCGTGGGTGCGTCCAGCAATGCCTGTGCCATAACCTGTTATGCAGATGCATATTGTTCTTGTTCTATCAAAATGTATGTGTGTGTGTGTGTGCCTGTGCTGAGTCTCCCTCTCGTCCATAAAATTCCTTTTGTAATAGATTATAGACGGATCGGCAAAACTAATATAATTCAATATTATTATTGTTATTCGTTTGATATTAGCTCGAGCATAACTGAGCATAACCACCGCCAATAATCTTATACATTATATGAGTAGTGCGATGCACTTTACCTAATTTCAGACTTAATTTTTAGTTTTGATTCCTCACTAATGTCTTATGGCTTATGGCAAATGCATTGGTGTCGACCAATATATTCCTGGGCTAATCGTTTTGATTGCTCATAGATTAGCAGAAAATCTATTATATTTTGATATTAATGATAGAGAAAAGAGAAAAAATTGATTTCAATGAAGTTTTGGTGAAATAATAAATAGGAAACTTGTTGTGCAATAAAATCAATTTTTTGATTCATTTTGAGAGCGCATACATTCGTCATCAGAACATAAATAACATTGAAATCAAATTTCAATTTATATCCAAGTTTAATATGTTGTACATGTTTTTTGGTTTTTGTGTTAGTTGTGATCCCACATAATGTCGATTAAGGCAACCTTCGCATACACACCAACAAACACACACAGACACACATAGGAATCATTGCTAAACACCACAAAAAATCATTTACTCTGGTGTTATATACAGTGGTCTGAGTGGAGTTGGTTTGTATGCTGTAATACATACTCTAAATTGAAGTCTTCCCCGAAAAAAAATGTTGTCATTTGTTCAGAATGTTGTCTGTTGTAAAGTGCGGTAATTGTGGCGTAAAACAGTCAGATGAACACACTTAGACATAGCGCTGGTCGTTTTTTTTGTTCATACACAATCATAGCACTTGACTGGCGGCTTGTGATAAACTTCAAGTACTTCAGGGTCTCATCTCTTGCCTTAAATTTTTGTTTAATTTTAGTCAAATTTTAGTCTCAAATGATATCACTTGTCCTCAAATGGATGTGAATTCGATTTATAGTTGTTTTAAAGGATAAAACTCAGAATGAATTAACTCTGAATGAAACTCCAAATTTTAAGTGTGGATGAGAGGCACAAGAGGCGGATGTCGTTTTACTATACTCTTGATAGTAAAAGTTGAGAGAGAGCTCAGAGTTTAAGTAGATTTCATTGAAGCCTAATTGTGGTTCTTATCCCATCTCTTGTGCTTTTTTATTATAAGCCGGGGGCAGTGGGTCCTATCTATCTATGCTTAAATTTTTTAATATATTCGTTATATAACTGCACTTCTTCTGTATTATTACAATATTTTCACAAAATGAGAGCACAATTCGGCGCTTTCTTTGTGTTTGCCTTTTGAGAAGTATTGCAAACTATTTGAATACTCTTTTGATTTGTATTTTCTATAAAATATATAACAATTTCATTATATTCGACATAAATCTTTTAAAGTGTAAGGCCTTTGATTGGGGCCATCGATTGGTCACGACATCGTAATAACGGCCAAAAACCACAATAACTATGTGAAACAAAATTTCAAATACCGATTCAGATCTAATTCTGTGCATTGCTTTCCTTCCTCTCATTGCTTTTGATATTATAAAAGTTAAGTTGAGTTTATGCCGGAGTTGTGGCCAGACTTGAGAGTGGATTCATTGTATAAATGCACGAACCAAAGCTAACCTTAACCAAGAGAGTTATGCTCTGCTTCTAATCTCACACATCCCTGACCTTTAAGTGTTGAGTTAAAACAGTTAACATATTTGTGGCCAATGAACAACAAATCATTTTATTAGATGTTTTGCAAATTATATATATTTTTAAATACAAAGTTTTCTTAAAATAATAGTCATTTGCATAACTTATTTGCGAATTTGTTAATTCATTACTAATTTATTATTTTTTTCATTTAAGACTAATCTATGTTTTCTCTTCAAATGTTTAGATCCAATTCCAGCGTTAGAGCATTGCCTCAACAAAACGCCAAATAATAAAACAAATTCAAATATAGACAACAGATTAGATGTTTTGCCCGAATCTGATGCCAAAAGTCTACAACAAATAGATTCACAATTAGATCCAAACGACGCCAATAAACATAATAAAAATAGAGGTAAAAAATTAACAAAAAAAATAAAATAACTTTTCCATATATTTTCAAAAAATAAAACAAAAAATCTATGAGAGATAGGTTTGAAAGAGAAATAATAATAATAATAATAATAATTGATTTGATAAACTGAGGGCTCGACAGAGGAATCGGCAATTCTTTTCACGCTTTGCCAATATTTATATAATATTTTTGCCGTTCGTTTCTGTCCGCCTGTAAATTGTTTTTTATTATGCCTTAAACTCTGGCGCTCTAGTAGTGACCGCCTTCATAGGATCGGGTGGTTTATGATGTCTGCGTATGGGTTGTTGACCTTCACTACTTGACTATTAGTCTTACATAACATAAGCCAAGATTTGTATACATAGAGTGCACTACACTCACAATAAACAGATTTTTGGTGTTTCGCTATTACTATTACTCCACTAATGTCTCGCTCATAACCTTTGCCACCTATGCCTCCAATAACAGGTGCTGTTTAGTATTGTACTGAAGCCAAGTGCCGCCACAAACATAGAGATGAAAGTTGTTCTTTTGCTCAGCAGTTTCTTCCCATTTCACACCTCTTCACAATTGTACTGTTGATCATAAAATAGATACACATTTAGGTATACAAACTCTGCACACATTATAACACAATACAAGACAACAACACATCATCTCTTGTTGTCTATTATCAACAAAAAATTTATATGAAAACCATATAATTCTTTGCGAATGAAAAAAAAATTTCGTTAAGATTCCATCCGACAAAAACAGATCTCCTCTTTCCTCGTTTGCCTTCTTTTCATCAAATGTTTTCTTTAATGCTTTTTTGGAGAGAGAGAGAGAGAGAGAGAGAGAGAGAGAGAGAGAGAGAGAGATTTGTGTTGACTCTTATCTGACCCAATGCTTAATATCGATAAAATATTTTGAGAAGTTTTTTATTTGATATTAAAAAGTTATTTTATATGAAATTTTGTTCATTTCTAACATCAATAAAACATTTTTATATTTAAACGCTATTTTCTCGAGTATTTGACAAAAAACTAAGAATATTTGAAAACTTGAAAAATCTTCTGTTAAGTTGTTTCTAATAAGTTATAAAAAAAAATTTTGAAGAAAAATATTTTTACTCTTTTTTATTATTCAATTAATTTCTTCGAATATTTATTCAGTATTAGCACAAAGAGAGGAAAAATTTAGTGAAATTAAAATAAATATAAGATTTTTTCTCATTTTTAAAACTTATCTTTTAAAGTATTTTATTCGAGTATCGAATTTATCACTCGAGAGATTAGATTCTTAGCAAAGATTAAGTCATTTGATAGCAAATGATTGGTTTGAATATTCTGTCCGTTCGGATGACATACAATATTAGCTGACATTATGTTTTCAAAAGAAAAACTCTGAGACTAATAGGACTGTAAGCTATCCCTTGAATTATTAGCTTTTTCGAGGAAAAAATTGCATTTTATTTAAAAAATACCAATAATTTTATGTATTATTATTGCTCTTTATTCTGGAATTAAATCAGAATTAAATTAATAGATGCCAATAGAATCACCTTGATCATTGAAATCGTGTAGTGCTTTCGAAAGTTAAGGCTATCGACTGATATAAAGCAAAGGGAAAAACCATTGGATGAGAAACAGCGAAATATTAAGAAATTGAAAGCAATAAATGTAATTCTGGTATCGAACTGTCCTTGAATTGGCAATTGAGCCCAATCTTACATTTTGTCTTTCATTTGACTCAAGCATTCCTTTCCGTTCAAAATTTATTGATCGTCTCCGGTCTTGAAAATGAGTTTTAAGTTTACTTTACTTATCCATTAATATATAACTAATTGATAAAAATCAGAAAAGCATTCAATTCTAAGAAATATTATTTCCAAAACTTTGATGTATGACTAAAAGAGGAAAAAAGTCAATTTCAGAGAAAAATTACTTCTTATAAACTTTTTGATTGTTTTGCTTCAATTCAATACTCAATTATTTTTTTCTGTCAAATAAGAAATACAAACAGAGATTAAAAATAACTTTTGTTGAAAGTAAGTCAGCAATAGCACCTGGATGTATTGCTAGAATACATAGCACGTGGTTGAGTCCTTGGCCCACTACACAAATGGCTACAGTTTAGGAAAACAATCAGTTACGCAAAAAAAATCCAGAATAAAATATACCAACTCTTAGTCGAACAAAATTAAGTTGACATAACCG
>JAQGCE010000516.1:0-11879 GCA_034699185.1 Eupelops torulosus
GTGTCTCGTTTTGCCTAAATGTGAAGGATTAGTGAATTCTAATTCATTTATCTTTACATGAACTTTTTGTGTGGATAGGGACCAGCGCTAGCTTCTGGTACACTCTGGTGCTTCCATGTGTCAATAGTATTTGGATACGATTGTGGTCACTTACCTCCGCGTCCACTATTCACAACACAAGATAACAAAATACTTCATATAACAAATAATACATTTATTGACTTCCACTTATTTAACAGTAATTATATTTCAACACAAGTTGTTATTCAAATACATTCATCTCTTATTAGAAATGTTACAAAATATCACAAATAAAATACATTCGACACGTGTTTTAATAAAATATAATTGACTATTAGCTCAGGTCAGTCACACAGTCCTACACAGCATCACTCGGGTCCTCAGGTACTTAGATCAGACACCAGTCCTGATCTGCCCGTCCGCTGATCGCTGACCCGACGGTTTCTGTATTGTCCAACACATCCCGGACTGCTCTACCTGTCCACCATTTCACGCTAGTGCTCTGGTCGAATCTCGCTGTCCTCTGCCGCCAGTTGTTCTGCTCATTCGGTCAGTCTTCCCTGGCGCCCAAATTACACTATTGGGTATTCCTGGGATCCCGACTCTACATGACTCGCTTTACTCTCTCCGGTCTCTTAGACCAGCCCCATCTCTGATACGTGTGGGCATTAGTGACAGTCCAGACACTCGGTGGGCAAAGAGAGACGGGAGTCCCGGCTAGAGTCCCGGCGAAAGAGAGGGGCTGTTCTTATTCTGTTCCCTTCTTATACTCAGACGCCTACTCCCTCAAAGTTTTTAAACTCAATTAGCTCTTCACTACTTGACCACTTGTACACTCATTTAGCACAGGTCAGAGCTCGT
Source organism: Eupelops torulosus (assembly GCA_034699185.1). NCBI lineage: Eukaryota > Metazoa > Arthropoda > Arachnida > Sarcoptiformes > Phenopelopidae > Eupelops > Eupelops torulosus. Next base: position 883 of record JAQGCE010000516.1, read on the forward strand.
TTAGCAATATTCAACTAAAGCATACTAAGCTCTAGGCACTATTAGCACCTGGACCAGATTAAGAGCTCACTGAACTCTTTGGGCTCTAAAACAAACAAACAATTCTGAAAACAATAGCTCTAAATATAAATAAATTTAAATTGAGAGGTGGACCCAAACATTCCTTTTGACGCCAAAACCCACAAAAATTCTGAAGTGTGAGCACAACAATTGTTTAATTATATCTAATCTTTTATATGGCATATCATATGACAAATTTTTTCGGCTGTGGGCCATCCTATAGCTATAGTATAGCATGTTAGAACTTTGAGCCTTTTGCCCTAGGGACTTCTCCACAACTATACTGTAGAGCATTTTTTCGAGGTGGTCCTTTAGTCGCTCCAAAAATCAGGGGGTATTTTGGGCTGATCCCCCTTGGCTATCCCTGATTTCAACTAAAAAATGCTTTATATCAAGATGAATTAACTGCATACTGCTACACTGTTCCATTGTTTAGTTCATGCAAAAACCAGCATGGATACTTCTACATGTTTTACATTGAAATTGCCTAGAGTCTAGGCCCTAGAGCAATAAGGCCACATCTCACAAAAAAAACTTTGAACTTCACTAAAAACGCGAGATTATATGAACTTGCCAAGTTCAACTTGGTAACACAACTCTAAAAACAGAGAATTGATCTTAAAGTACGGCAAAAAAGAGACATTATTTTTGGATATCTATTAAAACATTGTTTGCTTTCAAACGTTTTTTATCAAATTGTCGGCAATTTTGGCCAAAATTAGTGATTCACTCATTTTATCGATTGTTTTTGTCCACAATTTATTTTATTTAAAAAAGAAGTGGTTTTTGTAAATCCAAGGAATGGCTGATATAAATAAATTGAGGCACCGGTGCTTTTTCGACATAAATATTGGTGACAAAAACGGTGGGCACTTCTTCTTCACATTTTTATTTTTAAAATGATTTGTTTATAAACTATTGATTTGTTTATCTAATAGTTGGAAGAATAGTCTTCGAACTCTTTAATGACATTTGTCCGAAAACATGCGACAATTTTCGTTCCCTTTGCACAGGTACATTTATACATTTAACCATGTTTAGTTTAGTTTAATTCCAAAACTGATCACATATTTCAGGCGAAAAGGGTTTGGGGAAAACAACAGGAAAGCCATTGCATTATAAGAATGTTATCTTTCATCGAGTGGTCAAAGGCTTTATTATACAAAGCGGTGACTTCTCAATGGGTGAGCCTTAACACCATTCAATTGATCCAATCGTTTATTGATATAATTTTGTCACTCAATTAAACAAAAATACAGTTTTGATAATCAAATCATTTCCGTACAGGAAATGGAAGGGGAGGCGAATCCATATTTGGCGGAACCTTTAATGGTATTCAACTTTGACCTCAGTTTTTATAACAAGATCTCAAATAAATCATTATTTTAGACGAAAATTTTGTGTTAAAACACGAAAAACCATTTTTACTATCGATGGCCAACAGAGGAAAAAACACAAACGGATCCCAATTTTTTATGTCTGAAGAAATAATTAATGGCTTCAAAAATAAATCGTTTGCTTTTGTTTTATAGTACTCTAAATCCGGCGCCGCATTTGGACGGGTATTACATTAAATAATAATTTATTATAATAACTAATTTTGATCTAAAATAGGGTTCACGTCGTGTTCGGACACGTCCTCTCTGGTCAACAGGTTATCAATGAGGTTCAGAATCAGGTGACGAAAGAAGATGGAAAACCTTTAGTAGATGTCATGATTTCTAATTGTGGAGAACTTATTCCTCAAATAAAACCAAAGGGTTGTCCACTCTTTAAATATATCATACGATTAAATGACTCTTTTTTTAGACAAAAAGAAAAAACACAAAAAAGAAAAGAAGAAATCCGACGGAGAGTTAAGCACTGATGAGGAGGAGGAGAGGGAAGTCTCCAAAAAGAAGAAAAAAGATAAAAAACATAAGAAACACAAAAAATCAAAAGAAAACAAAACGTATGAAAAGTATTTCTATTTAAACCAAATGACTATAATTTGTTTTCAGTGATGACAGTAATGAAGAAGAAGAGAAGGAATTGGAAGAATTGAATGCCAACTGTTCTGTAAGACCTGAAGAAGTCCCAGATATTCCCGAAAATAAATTCTTAATGAGAAAAACCGAAACCGAGACCAATGAAGGGGTAGCTGAGAGTCAGAGAGAACAGAGATACGTGTATGATAGACGTTCTTCAAAACGTAAAGTTAAAGGAAGGGGTCCAACAGTAAGTCAATCAAAGTATGTTTGGTTTATCTGAGTTTATTCAATCCGACAGCGCTATCGAACTCCTTCTCCGACTCATCACTACCGATCTAGAAGTGAAACCCCTCCACACTGGAGAAGTGCTCAGTCAAGACTAATGACTTTAAAAGATGTTATATCCGGTAAACAAAGGTTTGCCTCAAATTCTAATTGTCTTAAAATACATTTGATTTAAACAATTGAAATACTAAACAGGGATTCGAGAGATGAGCGCCACTCAAATCGTAGACGATATGAAAGGAGTCGTTGGCAAAGGTTTGTTCCAAAAGTGTCCTTTTTTTTAATTAGAAAGAATTGTTTTGGTTTTAGGCCTGTCTTCGGTCGGAATAATAATCGAGATTTTGATATTAGAAACAGATTTCAAAGAGAAAGTTCTGACACTGAGGTTAAAGACAATAACAATGAACTGATCTCTACTCGAAAGAGAGTCTTCACAGAAGAGCCATTAAATTCAAAGCACATAATACGAGACTCTACTTCGTTAAACCGTTTCGACCAAAGAGAGGAACAAAATGAGAATAACGTCACGTCTTATGCCTCAGATTCAGAAAACGTCAAAAATCCAGAAATGGTTAGGCATTCCGTCAAATCTGAGGTCAAAATGAATTTTAGGAATAGAAAAGTTGACTCACGGGAAGGGGACCCTTTAGAAGAGCCCAGACATCAAAGCCCTTTAGATTTAAAGAATATACCACTTCCCGACTCAGACCCAGAAAAGGTTTGAATTCAAAGTTTATATCTTTTTTTAACGAAATTAATTCCTTTTAGAAAAGTTCTGATCCAAAACGAGACAAAAAAGAGCGGACATATGAGAGCCATTCTAAAAGAGAGCGCAGATCTCGAAGAAGTAATTCCCGGGAAAAGACTCGCCGTCGAAGACATTCAAATGATTCGAATTAAATGTTGTATTCAATTATTTATAATTTAAACTATTTTTTATCAAACATTCAATAATTTTCATCTGATTTTACTTTTCTATTGATTACAATTCAATGAATTTTTAATCGAGTGAATAGTGAAGAGTAAAGTCAGTCGATATAAATTAGTTGACACAACACCTCTCCCCTACCTTTTCTGCAAATAACTATTCTGTAAAACTGATGCCAATAAATATGAAGATATCAGTGACTCCTCTGAAAACTGAAGATACAATTTCTCCTGATATCTAATTAGTAGAAGAACTTCACTTTCATTAGTGTATTGAAAAAGAATACAAATTATTTGTTTGAAACAATTTTTATCTAAATATTTGACTTTATTTTATAATATTTTGATTATTTTATTTAAATAAAAGTATGAAGTTTTGTAAAAATTTTAACAAATTTAGTCGAAATCCATAATTATTTTAATAATATTTAAAATTATTGGATTAAAGTTCTTAGATTTCAAAACCCAGTGAACGATATTTTGGGGGAATTTCTTAATTTTGATCTTTTTTTGTCATTGACTTCGAAACAAACAAAAAATTACAGGTTTTTTGCAATTTTTTACTTTTGCGTAAAGTTTTCCTCAAATGAGTGAAACAAAAGTTGAAACATTTCTCTCTCAATAAAATCGAGAATTAAATGTTTTTATCACTCAATGAACTAAAATTAAATTGAATTTGTGCTAAATTTAAGCAAACGCTACAAACACTACGAGTGAACTATTTTTTTCTTTTAAACTTATTGAACACATTTAAAATCTAATGAATAAGTGGTTAAACTTCTTTTAATGACCTCATATTGTGTCCGACAACTCAAACAATATTTATTTCTAAACTATTTGTTAATTTTGTGTGAATTACAGTTAAAACGAAAATTGTATTGAATTTCGATTGAATTGAGTGAAAGTTTATATAAAAAGAGGGAATCACTGAATGAGTGCATCACTTGAATCATAATTCGTTTCACATCTGATATAAATATCAATAAATATTTACTATTTGTTTAACTAATGGAAGCTATCAATGAATCAAATCATATTCAAAATAATCAAATTAAAGCCACAATAAATGGAAATATAAGTGACTGTTATCTGAATGCATTGGATCAGAAGAAGATGTCGAGTGAGGATCAGTTCAACGCTGCGGTTAATGTCATCAGAAGATTGCCTAAAAATGGTTTGAATATTATTAAAATTTTTGACATCAAATAAACGTTAAAATCTCATAAAATCTCATAAAATGTTTGTATTTTAAAAATGGTTTAAAATTACAATCAAAACAAAAATCCGAATAAATGTTTTGCAATAATTTAAGTCATTTACCGATTGTTTACTAAATTTGAAATTCACTACAAATTAGTTTAAAATATTAGCCATTGAGTTAAAAATTAATTAATTTGATTATTAATTTTTTGCTCCGAATAAAAATGAAATTAACTGAAAATTGTTGACTCAATTTAAGGTCCATTCCAGCCGTCGGACGAAATGAAATTAAAGTTTTACGCGTACTATAAACAGGCCACTGAAGGACCCAATATCACCAAAAAACCTGCTTTTTATGATATCGTCAACCGTTATAAATGGGACGCCTGGAAGAAGTTGGGAAATATGGATAAACAAACAGCAATGGACTCATATATCGAAGAACTCAAAAAGGTATTGCATTTCCATTAGTTTTTCACGTTTTTAATTTGATTTTTTGACGAATAGGTCATCGAAACCATGTCTTTCAATGAATCTGTTTCTGAATTTTATGAAGTTTTGGGTCCTTTTCATGAATTTTTGCCACAAGAGAGCAATGGGGACACTAATGGTTCGGAGACAACTGCTGAAGAGCTTAACACTAATATTGAGAATATGATTGACACAAAAAGTGAGACTCAAATCAGTAGGTTTTGAAATATCTTTAAATATCTGACATTAGCTTAAAATGCATTTCCTTGTCATTTGTCTGCATTTCAGTAAAAGTTGGGAAGAAATGGTCCAAAAATCCACTCAAAGGTGTGCTCTAAATATTTGTTTTATCATTTCTCGGCTCTAATTTGGGTTTTGTCGCTATTTTGCACTTTTTGTTTATTTTATTTTATATTTGTTTTGTTTCTAACATTTATTAGAATTGTTTTTTTATTTATAATAAATTTAGTGTCAATACTATTAACTCAATTGTATTAACGATTGAATTCTTGTGAATATTTCATAACAATTATCATTCAATCGAATCATTTGTTTTCTGTAACAAAGTTTAGTGGTTTGGGAAACAAACAGACTTTTATCCAACAATTATACCGTTCCTAATGTCAGCGATCTTTTGGATATGATTTGAATAGGAATTGACAAGTAAATAGTCTAGAAAAGGGAAGGGTAAAAGTGATCATGCCTCTTTTTAATAAAGACATGTTAGAATTTAATAGATTTTAGGGGAATATTGCCCCTAATATTACCCCTTTGTCTCAATTGTCAATTCCTGAATCGATGCAAAACTATTTAATCAGTATTTTTCTAATATATGAATCGGAAGTCCACCCGAATTGGATTTGTCTGTACTTTAAATAATAAATTATATGAATATTTGAATAATATTTTGAAGAATTTATTTGATTTGATTTTATCCAACTCTTTTAAATATATACATTTTTCATCTATTTAGTTTAGCAGTTTCTTGTTACTTTAGTTTTCATCTTTCTAATTTATGTCAGAGAAATCACCAAGTAACTTTCATCAAGTCTTAGATAATTAAATTGAAATCATTTTCTTTTAAATTTCAAAATCTGAAGATTTTTTTTTTGTGTTAATTAAAAGTATTAAACATATTATTCAAATGAAAATTGGTTTTCATTGCTTTCCCTCATTATTACTGAACATCAATTTGAATATATGGCTAACGTTATGAATATTAAGAAAATGCTTTACTTGTATTTTAATAAACTGTAGTGAATATAATTTTCTCTAAATGGAGGGCCAAACAAGGGATCCCCCTATAATTTTAAGATTTTGCAAAAAAAAAATGCTCAGTTCGATGACCTTTCTCACCTCTGATTACATTTCTTCTCTATTTTAAATGATATTTGTTCTCATTTAGAGATGAGTCGGAGATTTGATCTAGCTCTAAAGACCATACAAACAATAAGACAATAGGAAGGATCTATTTTTAATATAAAAAAACTTATTTAATAAGCAATTTATTATCCATTTATTGACTTCCGACAGCTCTACAAACAATTCAAACATTTATTTGACAGACAATTACTTATTCGGAATAAATTGTTTCTATTTATATATAATATATATAAAGTGAGACAATTGTTAACAACTTTCAGTAAATTTATAGACATTTAAATGATCAAGGGAATCAAAGAAAATATTTGTATTTATCGAACTTTTTTACATTTAAAACCCAGTTTTAGTCAATTCACAAATTATTGCATTTATAATGAATTTAATTAATTGAGTGTTAATTATATTAAAACTATTAAAAAGCTATTGAAGTAAATATTGAATAAATTAAAATCTTATTCACAGATATTCCTCACCTGAATGGTGAAGAAGATTTTGGTATAGACAGTGAGGGCGAAGAATTTTCTGATACTTATGACCACATCGGAGGGGTTAGACTCAAACATATTATTTTTTGATAATTTGATAAATATTTTTTAAAAAGAATGGAGAGATTCCTGTCGTTGAAAGAAACGGAACTGATTTTTCCATTGAAGAGATTGTATCGGCGCGCGGAGGGAACAGCTCTAATCCAAGCGCACAGATTTCACCCTCAAATCAAACTTCTAATAGAAATGTTTCATCCGTTAGGAGTCGAACTGTTAGGGGTGGGCTATAAATCAATTTTCAATCCGTTTTTACTGATTAAATATGAATTATATGTTAGAATCAATCGATTCCTCTAATCAAGAGACAAATACTATTAACTCAAGAGGAGCAGGTGGTTCGGGCAATGGCCATGGTTCTAATTCTCACGAATACTCAATTGGTATTAACGAACAGTTGGCTTTAGCTGTAATCAGACTTCAACAGAGTATGGATCAGGTGGTCAATAGACTGGACGCACTCGAGTCAATTCTAAATCGTGAAACCAGAGTAATACTCTTTATTTTTGTCTTATTTTGTTAGCAATGATAATATAATTCGAGTAAATTGATTTTGTGTCTTCTCCTTAACACTCTCTCATTTCCCACTTCTTATAAATTAGAATATATCTGACACATCAGCTTGAATTATATTATTATCATGGTTCTTTGAATCTTTATTTTAAAAGAATATATAATTTGTTTACTTTAATAATGATTTTTGAATTGAAGACGAGATCGCGTTCAGAACCAAAGTCCAAAATATGGCCGTTCAAAGAGTTAAGCCCTCAAACGGCACTCTTACTAATTGTCTGGCCTTTTGTCGCGCATTCCATCGTTTATTACATTCAACAAAAGCGTCGCAACAAATAAATTAAAAGAATCTAATTATCGATAGATTTTTATTTTGTTTTACGATTATTATTATTATACAAACTTTTCTACATCTCATCAAATATTGCCTTTTATTTTGTGTTTTGTTTGTTTCTAAAAATATTTTATAATAAAATTTATTTAAAAACGTTTTCTCATTATTTTAAATATAATTAATTAGATTTTAATTAAATTGTAATAAATATGAAAAAAATTACTAAAAACTTTAAAAAGAGTGGTATTTGGAGGACTAATTTGGGACTTCGAGAGCCGACTCTAACCTCAAAAGGATTAAACCTCTTTTTCAATATATTTGATTTTCTGATGAAATGTAGAAAACTTTTGTTACGAAATATTTATATTAAAATTAAATCATTTAATAAAACATTAAATATTGCTTTCAATCAATTAATTAAGAAAACAATTCTATTATTTAATTGAATAAAATGTGATATTCTTTGCACTGAATTCGAGATCTCTCTTAGATTAATGTCACAAAAAGACAAACAAATAAAAGCTAAGCCATAAAAGGAATCGGAAGAAAAGTGGACACAATATAATCCGATTCGCTCTCAATATTTGGTTCCAAATGAGAATTGAAAGCATTTAATGATTTTAAGCAATGAATCGAATAAATATTGAATTCAAAGTACGAATAAAATTAATGTTAAGTCGATTCACGATTCCGTATACTCTGACTGTAATGTCGGAGTCCTATCGGTTGGGGAGCTATCGAGGGATTTGACTGTTGAATAATATGATGAAAAGAGCTCGAACTCCAGTCATGAGTGCCGAGGGCTGAGCGATAGTGTTTGCTCGAAGTCTTATTGAAAACGGGTAGTAATTCATTGGCTTCACTCGAAAGCACTTTCAAATAAACGATGGCATCGGTTCCATAGCCTTCCAGAGAAGCGATAACCAGATCTCCCTGAAGATAACGCGCATAAAGTCGTGAAAGCGGAAGACCATAACCATAACCAGCCAACGGCGCTGAATTTAGACCCGATGCAGAAGGTTGAGGAGCTGTAGAATACATATACTGGAAGAGGACATCACTTAACGAACGAGGAATTCCTCCGCCCCTATCACTTATCTGACAAAAACAATGCAATTATTAAAAACTCTGTATTTTAATATTTTCTCACTTTAAGAGTCAGGTCTTCTTTGCCTTTGACAAGAGTGACGTGAATCGGTGGCAAATCATCTTCATTTCGGTGGTGCTCCACAACTGCTCGCATTGCGTTCTTAAATAACTCAAACAACATGTGATACAAATGTGAGGGAACGTAGACCAACATAATCGGTACCGAAGGACCCATATCTAACCAAAAATATTATTTGTAACAACAGAGTATAGTAAATGTGAACTGACTGTTGTGCTGTTCGATTGTAAGTTTGGGAGATATCATATAGTACTGGTCGCAAAGGAATCGCGCGTTTTCGTAGGCGTCGTATATAACAGACTTGACGTCACACTAAATACCATTTAAATGATTAAATCTGTACTAAAATTAGAGAATAACTCACATTTGGATCAATACAACCGATATGTCGCGGATTATTGAGAGCTACGTCGGCAGAAGAGCCAAAAAGAGCAGCATGCTGGTTTATCAACATTCGAATTGATATCCGGGACATATAGAATCGATTAAGAAAATATTGGATGCATTGTTCTGTATGCTGATCCAATTGATGAGTCTCTTTAAGCTCAATGACTCCCTGAGCCATAGTTTCGACGACATTTGAGTGACGATTTCGTATTTTTATTAGAGTATCGCAAAACTCTTCGTGAGTTTTCTTCAAATTTGCGTCCGATTTCTCAAAATTAAGTATTTCATCGAAACTTCTTTTATACCAACTCTGGACTAACTCAACGCTCGGCATTCGCAACAGATTTTCCGGAAGTAAATGCAATTCTTGCATAATATTGGCTAATCTGACCGGAAGTTCTTTACGTAAAAATATGAAAGACGTCTTCTCACACGCCTTCTTCCCTTTTACCACAAATTACAAACAAATGTCAATTTTAAAAACACATTAATTAAACATTTAATTAATTATAATTTTATATAAACCTATTGTCAAATGAGAAATGAATAAAATAAAAAGGGAGTGACATAACACATATTTCAAATTTTTAAAAAATATTTCCACAAATGGATCAAAATTAGCTTCAATTGACCTTTTTTCACGAAAATTTAATGTTCTTGATATTTTAGTAGTGGTTTAAAATATGCCGAAGTCTATCAATTCTATTAATATTTTATTTTTGTCTAATTATAAGATTTTAATATAAGTAAAAATTAAAATTAAGAAATGAAATGCCATTTCCATCATATGATATGACGGTTTAAATTTGTTTAAATTCGGTTATAAAAATGTGCCTGTATTGCCTTGAAGTGATCCCTTCCTCCTCTACCAAATAATTTTACATTTGTATAAATATGTAATTTTGGGATTTTTTTCAATAAGACTTTTATTAAATATAAATGTATTTATCTTTTGTAATATTTTTTCTTTTGAGGAAAAATAAATTTTGAAATTGTTTTGCGTAACAAAAACTACAATATTTTATAAAATTGTAAAGTAATTGAAGACAACTTCCAAATAATTAATGAATAGATGCCTCAAAAATGATTTTTAATTACTTTTAATAATCATATCATATGATTGACTCAAACTTATGTATAAATTAATTATATTTTGCAATATTTCATAGCTTATAGTTTTATAGATTATGGAAATAATAATAAATTAATGACAAATAAATACCAAAATCAATGAACTGTTTGATGGAAAGCGGCGATGGATTGAATCGCGAATAAAATTCGACATATTTTGTCAGATCTCTGCACAGAATTGCTGTGAATCTCATTCTTTTATCAAAAATTAATCACAAAATCTAAACAAAATTTTTTTTTTAAACGACTTTTATCTCAATTTATTTAATAATTCATTAAAATTACCTTAAATTTAATCCAAGTTATTATTATATTAATATTTATTTAATGAATTGTAAGACATTTATAGATATTTATATCATATTTAAAATAAATTAAAAATCATATGAACTATAATTAAAGCTTTGAATGAAAGCAAAAAACAAAATTAATCTGAAAATCATAAACAGATTTTCACAAATATCTAAATGACTCCGATCAGAGACAACAGTTAGAATGTTGTCATGAAGTCTGACTACACTGAAAAAAATGTTGACATAAATGGCATATAAAATATATTTATTTTAAAACCAATTTAAATTCATTTTAATAAATAAACTTAAAATGAAACATGATTATGATAGATA
>JAQGCE010000517.1:0-11848 GCA_034699185.1 Eupelops torulosus
AATTTTTATTTTTTGTTACAGTTTTCAAATATTGCATGTTTTTGTACCTATTTTTCTGCCAATTTTCGAGGGGGGGGTAGTTTTGAGCAAAATTCAGGGGAGGGGGTAAGCTCGGCTGAAAAAAACAGGGAGGGTATATACCCTATACCCCCCTTCGGCACCCCTGATTTCATTGTAAGGTTTGCTCATCTTTTTCAATGACAAACTCCTGGATTAACCATTAAAATCAAATATTATTTTTCACTCATCTTTTGAATTATTAAATAAAATTTTTAAAAGAAGAGATTTAATTTCATTCTGTGCGCAAATTATAAAAATGTATCCTATTTGGTATAATTACTTTATAATGGTAATTGGCATATTTCTTACTGACACAATCCTATTTGGTTTTAACTTAACATTAAATCTTTTATAATTTTATTTAATAATAGTCAAATATTGTTAAATAGCGTAAACTTGATTGGATCATAACTTTTTCTATGGTATTAATTTATAGCAGAATCTATCCTAATTTAAACTCTACTAGCTACTAAAATATTTTAAATTGAACTAACATTTGACTAACACATCAAGGGAGGGGGTACCTAGAGGGGGTCTCTCCGCGGCGATGCCAGGGAGGTATTTTGCCAATTTTTCGACTCCAGTTTTTAAAATATTTTTAAAATACCCCCCCTCCCTTTGGCCATCGATGATTTACACAGATTATGATCATATCAATTATTTAAGGGCTCGAAAGGTATTTTACAAATTGGTCTGAGACCTAAACTTGTTTATTTATTCATTCATTAATATTCATTCATAAAAGGCTTGAATTTCAGGCGAAACCACTTTAAAAAAAAGTTATCTTCCACTTCATTAACCGGAATTTCCTCACATTTTTTAAAATTTTATTTTTATTAGAAGAACCCATTTATTTATATTTATCATTAAAGTCAACAAAGAATAACTGCCATTAAAACCGTAACCTTTTTTATGAATTTTAATTTGATTCAAATTTTTAAAATTGATTTGAATTTATTGAAAAATTCAAATTTAATTTCTAAAAATAAATATTTGCTTCAATCAAATAAAGAAAATAATGAAAATCAGATCTAATTAGATAAGAAAGTTTGTAGGAAGAGATATCCAGCAAAAGTGAAGTGAATCAGAATAACTTCTTTATTCAAATAAATGGGATCAGGAAATGCGAGAGAAGGCAAGAGTTTGTCTCCTTTTCCTCGAATAAGAATTGAGTCCAGAATTCAAATAAATTATAATTAAATTAAATAAGAAAAACATTTATTGAAATTAGTTTTCAAATGCAAATAGTTTTACAAATTAATGTCATATCAATCATCGCCTCAATTACTATAATTTTAATTATGACAATAATGAATGACATTCGTCACCAAAATCTCTTCATTAATATATTAGACATAAATCTTAATTATTGTTCTCATTCTTTCAATTTTTTCAGACATTAATTCCATATCTCTTTCAGGTCTGTCCTTTGAAAACATTAAGAAAAACACTTATTACTTATACTTTAATTTTTGAATTATTTAAACAGTTATTCAATACTTAAAATTCAAATAAAATTTGAATATTTGAATGTATGATCAAATTAATAAAGATTAATTGAAATAATTTGAAAATCAAGCAAATTAAAAAAAAACAGGGCTTTTATCTCTTAATATCACCAATCAATTAATCAAAATAAACAATGAAAGGTCTTTTTTATTTGAAGTATTAAGGATTAAGAGTTTCAAAATCTTTTTAATTCAAATATTAAGAGATTTTTACAAAATTTCAAATACTTTTCAAAATGACTAAAAAAAATAGTTTGGAATGTCTTAATTCAAGTGACATCTTGAATGACAAGGACATCTTTATATGATTTAACATTGAGAATCAATTGTATATTAATTTAACAAATTTTTTATTCTGTAGTTTTCTTTTTATAAAATTTTAATCAAAATTTTATTCGTAATTATTTAAGATATTATCGATTGAATTCAAATTTTAATTGAAATCTTATTTGTTTTAATTGATTAAGATAATAATTTAAATTAACCTTTTAAATTTTAATTTTAAATTAAAGTGTTACGACCTAGCTCTTTTGCTTGTCCTAAATAGGATACTATTACTAAGCAGACTAGAAATCAATGAATTGAGTAAAGAAAACCGAAAATTGAAAGTAAAAAATATAAATATCGTAAATCCGTTAAAAATTGATTTTTAGACAACTTTTTAGTCATTATTATTATATTTTTAAATATATTTATAGCATTATTTTGAAGTAAAATTGAGAAAAAAAATGCCACAAAAAATGAAAAATTCCTAATCGTCACAAAAAAATAAGTGCTTAAAAAGGGTTTAATATCAGATTTTACGCTTCAGTTAATTGTCAGTAAAAGTTAACTCAATTATTGTTATCCTATTATTAACTTTAAAATTTAATTGAATTTTGTCTACAAATTATAATTATCTGCTATTTTTAAACTCTTTTATGAATCAAAGTTTTAAACATAAATCTGTGTTAAGAAGAGAGACATAACATTACATCAAACATAACATTAAAAGAAAAACAAAATATAAAATCAACAAAAATATGGTCTGATTTTTATTACTTATAATAAATTTCAAATAACTTTTACGAATCTTTTAAAAGTATTTAATCAAAAGTTTTATCAAACGTTTAAATAAAATTTGAATATGAACATGCAAGATTCGGGACATACCGAAATTTTTCCGTAATAGGCTCTGTATTGGCACTGGTCAGAGTCAACTGGCTTTGAGTTACATGAGCAGGCATAGTTGTATTGAGTTGCAATCACTTGAGTTTAATGTCGAGAATCTGTTCCGACACAATCTTCTTTCAAATATGATTCTGTTGAAGGGAACTGTCGATTGAGTTAAGTTTTGAGCACAAACCTCTTGATAGCAGACTTTCAGTGAGAACACTATTGACTCTAAGAAGTGGCCATAGTTTAGATGGTGATCCTCACTATGATTAGTACTTTAGTCTGTGCACCGCTCATGAAGTGAAAGCAATTTAGATGACTTCTGGCTGTGCGGTGCAATCGGCGAACATGTCCTCAATTTTTATTCTGTTTGCAATAAAAGCAGTTTCAGAATAACTGGTGAAAAGTTAAGCGAAATTTGTTTTAGTGTTAAGGCATTGATTGGCTGGTGTTTGACTACAACAACCTGTTAGGTAACATCTGGCGTACTGTCTCTCCAAACGAGTTATCCCTGTCGTCAAATACAGCACAAGTAAAGTCACTTTATTATATAACATAAGACAAAATCTTCATCTCTAACTGTTTGTCACTTTTATGGCTTTACTTTTCATTTTGAACTCTAATGAAACAAAATCACAGCTATTTTTTCAACACATTTCTATTGACTTCAATTGACTTCAATTGTCTTCATTTGTCGTCTGTTATTATTTTTATACAAACAAAAACTCTTTGCTCTCAAACATATTATTATCACCTTTTCTATGAATGAAGACTTTTCTATACTTTGATAACATCTTATAATTAGAAAAATAATGTAAATAACAATTAACTCAAGAGTTATAACCCATAAGTAAATAATAAACAAATGAATTCCACAAAAAATTAATTCTAAAGTTTTTTTTTCTTCAAAAGAAGAGTCATTTCCATAGTCTGTCCTCAATTATAATTATTAAACCTGAGCAGCATTGAGAGGTCATAACTTAAATATAAAATCTTAACAAATATTATTTTATAGGTCATTGAACTCAAAAATTTTAACTTAAAAATTATTTGTGAGTTTTATTTCATGAAAAAACATTTTAATAATTAATTGATTTTTTATCCAAATTTATTTGAGACACAAATGATATCTCACTTCAAAGTGTTTCAATGTTTACGCCTAAAAACTTCATAACTCAAAAAAATAATATACTTTTTTCTATTGAGTGCTTTCTATTGAGTGCTTTTCATGGTAAATTTTAATTTAATTTAATAAATGAATTTTATGGACCAACCCTCGCCCTTTCAATTAGATAATCGCCAAAAGTATACCACAATTTTCAATGCGTGTGAACTCATCTTTTAGATGTGAAAGTGAATCAAATTGAAAGTAAAACTCTTATCATTAGTTTAGTTATTACTTATTTGGTTATCATTTTATTGAAATATTTATGAAAACCATATAATTTTGAAACAAAGCTATCAATTAAACAAAAGCCTTATTTTTTGGTGAATTAGCCTTAATTGCTATGTTTTGACTGGGTTGCAAAAATGGGTGAACTATCTCATTTTTTGTATGATTAAAATGTTTTAATGAATATTTGAATTGAGACCAAAATTAAAGCATCAATGAAATACATTCAATCAATTTTTTCATTTAATCTACTTTTAATATTTTGAGTAAAAATTCATTTAAATGTTTTGTAGTTATCATACAATAATTGTTTTCTAATTTGTATTGAATTGCATTATATTCAAAACGACCTGACCTCAAACCAGCGATTTTTATTTATTATTTTTTTTTTTTGCTTCTAACAAAATTTGATATTAATGTCATTCAATTGAATAAAAATTATTTGAAATTTCTTAACCTAATGTCGAAAATAGTGATCAAAACAGTTAATTAATGTGAAAATAGTTTGAGCCGTAATTATCTGAGTATTTCATAATTAAAATTTGATCACCAAGGACTCAACATTTTCTAACAGAGGAAGTTTGATATCTGAGTTAATGAAAAATAGACGACAAGGTTAAATAAAACTTATAATTTCCTTAATTTATATTTACATAATTTTATCTATTTTTCTATGTTATTGACTCTATTTTAATTTTGCATTTTTGAAAGTTAACTTGGTCATATACTAAATAATTATAATTAAAACTTATTCCAATTGATTCAGGATTGCTAAAATCTATTTTATGTATTATTAATAGTGTCTTATCTATGAGTTGAGTCCCAGTTTGAGCTCTAATCGACTTTTTTTTAAAGGATGTATTCGTTTGTATAATCGATAGAAGTAATTAGTTTTTAGACTAAACTCTCCATAAATTCAGTTCAGATCCTATTCTTAAGGGAAATGTTTGGTTCACATTATAATTAAAGACAATTATATTTCATCAGAGATTTGAAAATTAATGTCAAGTATTTCAGTTTCCAATCCTTGGAAAGTAAGTTATTTAACCAAAAATACATTCAAATAATTAATTTTTGTTCTTAAAAAAAGGTTTTGAAACACTTTTACTGAAATAATCGCCTCATTTAACACAAATATAATTTAATATTTTATTTAACCATTATTTTTGGCATTTATTTCGGATGATATACTTTATGGTTATTCGCACTAATTGTAAATCTTCTACCTTTTAATTACTTAATACTTAACTACGAATATGTAATTTCTCTCTTAATAACCAAAATCTAAAAATATTTTCGATTACTTCAACACTTTTATTGGTGTTATAGTCAATGCTGATGAGAGGGAGGGAGGGATTCAATTTCTAGATTGGGATCAATAGTTTAGAGCCTGATAGCTGTGAGAATTGAATAGCAGGGATGCGGAAGCTCTTCGAAATAGGGAGTCCTGAAAATTTTGAAAATGGGGGATATAGGGGGTATTGCGCAATTTTGAAAACCCATACAGACCTAGTATCTGTCTATAGAGGTAATGTTAAACTTTCTGAAAAAATTTGTCCACCTTTTTAGTACAATTTGCATTTTTTACATGCTTTTTCTACCAAAATTTTCTTGGGGGGGGGGGGGTTATTTCGAACCGAAATTAGGGGATTACCTCTAGACCAAAAAATAGGGTATACCCCCTTCCGCATCCCTGATTGAATAGGCATTTCTGAAACAAATTAATTATTAGATTTAATTATTAATTATTAGAATAACGCAAAGATGTTGAGGGCCTAAAGCTCTATAGAAATCGAGTAAGGGCAAAAGTTATTTTGGATTGTGATCTTTTTTTACTTTAAAACTGGTTCAAATAAATTTAAATTAATTATGTTTAAATTCCATTGATTAATCATTAATTAACTATTTAAGTTTTGATTCAATCGTCATTTTCCTAAAATAATAGACTGTTTGGAAGAGAGACTCAATTATTCTATAGTTTTGATTATAATTACTGATTCTCAACACATTTTGACAACTATTCAATTCAGATAATCTTATTTACATAAATTTCAGAAATAAAAAAAACTTCTCCTTCGACTTCGACAGTTTAAACTTGCAATCGATCAGTCCATCCATTAAGAGATTAGTTTGTCTTTTGTGTATTTGTATCACAAATCTCATTGAAATAGAAATTTGATTCAAATTTTCTCTCTTTTCTGATCGAAAAATCCTTTTAATCAAAAAGCATTTGAGGGATACTATCATATGAAGAGTGGACTAACATCTGAAATGTCCATTGATTTATAAAATAAAAGTTATTAAACCTTCAAACGCTAAGAAAGTGGGCACAGATTCAAAGAACAGAATTACGATTTTTTGTTATTGCTTAAGACAATAGCACAACCATTCGGTGAATTGTGATCTGCAGAGAATAGTGATGACAAGTAATTGCTTAAAATCGCAATTCTGTTCTGTTCTTTAAATCTGTGTCCAATGTTGTGGCACTTCTAAAGTAAGTAACTTATAATTTACAGTCAACTGGCGATCGATTGAATATAATTTAATTGGTTGTGCCTTCAATTGCCTTCAATTTTTAGCGATGACTAAGAAAATGTCTAAATGTCAACAATTTTCGATGACATCTCAAATTGCAATTAAAAGAAGTGTCCAAAAAACAAGAATAACGACAAGAGTGACCTCTATTTCTCTGATATTCTGTGAGACAACCCTCAGAGAAAACAAACTAATCTTAAATGATCTTTGGGTTGGAAATCACTTTTAGTTTGAATTGAAGTACAAATGTGTAAATCGTTTCATCTGACCTCTGAATCGAAGCTAACCCAACAAAAATGTTAATTCCAGGGATGCACAAAATATTCCCCCTAAAGTTCAAAATTTTGGAAATCCCCCCCCCCTAAATCTATAACTCGTAGGCCCCCTATCAAAAATTTATTATAGAATTAGCAAGTTCCTAGAACATCTCGATAATATAATAACAGCTCTTTAAATAAAACAATTATTGATTTTAAATTTTGATTGTATTTCGCAATAAACTAATAAATAAATCATTTTACAGTTACCCATTAAAATTTTAATTATTAGCTATTAAATTAATATCTGCAAGAAGTTATTGAGAAGACAGAGAATGAGACGGGTTTTAATTTGTTTTAGTTTTTATGCGACAGTCGGAGCATATGTTGGTCTCCATAGAAATCATAGAAATTATTGCAAAACCAAAGCATGACTTGAAGTCAACACTTGTTTTAAAATTCAAAACATTATTTTCATTGAGTTTTAATAAATATTTTCGGTGAAAACTGAATCAATAAAATGTATTCAAACGATTCGTTCAAGAAGTTGATCCTCGGAACTAAATTTGATTACAAAAGATTCGCAAAAGATGTCAAAAAATTTTCGGTAAAATATTTCAGATTAAAAGAATTGAATTTTTATTTAATTTTCATTTTTTATTTAAAATTAAAATTTAGATTAAAACAAATGATATCAACAAAAGTGATGCCATTAATGATAAACAATTGTCAAAATTGTTGGCTTCCGATGAGGTAATTGACGACAAATCAAATGAATTGAAGGAAAAGAAAACGAAGAAAAATAGTGTTAAAAGTCGTAAACAATTAAATGATTTAAATATCGAACGAATAAATCATTTGCGAAAAGTTAACCGAATTTATGTCAACGGAAGTGATATAAACGAACCGATTGTCTCTTTCGGCGAATTAAATGTCGACCAAAACATTTTGGATAACATTAAGAAATCGGGATTTGTTGGGCCGACACCCATTCAAATGCAGGCCATTCCTCTTATGATAGCAAAAAGGGAACTGATATGCTGTGCTCCCACCGGTTCAGGAAAGACATTGGCATTTCTCATACCTATTATCCATCAATTGAAAGGACCGCAAAAGTTAGGCTTTAGAGCCATTATTTTAGCGCCGACTCGAGAGTTGGCCAAACAAATACATAGAGAGTGCCTTTGGATCTCTAATGGCACCGGACTTAGAGCTCATATCATTAAAAATGTAAATTTAGCGCAAAAGAAGTTTGGTCTCGACTCTCAGCTCAAGTATGACATTCTGGTGACGACACCCAATAGATTGGTTTGGCTCTTAAAACAGGAACCAAAGGCTATAAATATTAAAAAGTATTTAATAATAATTAAGTTTATTATTGAAAGACCTAAACATTGATTGTTTATTAAAGTGTTGAGTGGCTCGTTGTCGACGAATGCGATAAACTCTTTGAATCGGGATTTCGGGACCAGTTATCAGTGATTTTCGAAAATTGCAACAAATCTTCAAAAATAAGTCACGCGATGTTTAGCGCCACTCATGACATCCAATTGGAAAAGTGGGCGAAACTCAATTTGGATAATATGGTGACTGTTATCGTCGGCGGCAAAAACAGAGCCGCAGATGTGGTCGACCAGAAACTCATTTTTGTTGGCGAAGAAAATGTATTCACAGTTCACTTGTTTTTCCCTAATTTTTAATTTGTTTCTTAATTTTAGGGAAAATTAATAGCTTTAAGAGATTTGATAGCAAACGGATGCGAAGCACCGGTTCTTATATTTGTCGATAAAATAGAAAAAGCGAAACAACTGTTCAGTGAATTGATTTACGACGGAATTAATGTCGATATCATTCATTCTGAGCGCACACAACAACAAAGAGATAGTGTCGTCCGTTCTTTCCGAGAGGGAAAGGTTTGGTTTCTTATTTGCACTGAACTTATGGGTCGAGGGATAGATTTCAAAGGCGTTAATCTTGTAATCAATTATGACTTCCCCTCCTCTGCCGTCTCATATATACACAGAATAGGTATTGAATTTTTAATTCTAAGAGATTTTAAATTAATTCATTTAAAGGTCGAACGGGAAGGGCTGGACGTAGAGGACAGGCGATTACCTTTTTCACAGAGAAAGATTCCGATAATTTACGTTCAATCGCTAACGTAATGCGAAGCTCGGGATGTGATGTTCCAAAGTTTATGCTCGAAATCAATAAAAAGTATGCCTTTCCTTAAAATTCATTCTTTAATTAATAGTTCATTCAAATAGAAAAGAAAAGCGGAAAAGGAAACGATTTTATCAAACAAGAGGTAAAACTAAAGACAAATCAAATGAAACAAAAGATAAAAAATCATTTGAAAAGAAAAGGAAGAGATTAAAGACAAACAAAAGTGAAGACAATTTAAATGATAATTAGTTATAGTTTTTTATATTTCAATAAAATTGTTTTAAGAGATGACAAACTTATTGTCTCCAAACTTAATCATTCCTCTCAACTGAACGGTTCCTATAAATTGAGCCGATATTTGACTTTCATTACTCCTTTTGGCGTAAATTTCGTCGAAAATTTCCCGAACGAAGTAATTCCAAAAACTCAAGTAATCGGTTCGGAATCCTTTCACTATTTGAGGATAGGATGAAACAAATCTCATATAATATGGATTTTGTAGCGAATACGGCGCCCAATAACTGCCTAACATTTGATTATTCAAAATACCATTTGTTTGCAAAAATTTACCGTTTTTTGCAAAATAAGCGAAATATTGACACATATTTCTGATGACCGGCTCGTCATAAGTGGACGTCTGATTATCGCTATAAAGTGTTGGGAATAAATAGAAGATGTCGTCCATATGTGTCACTCCGTATTGGTTTCGATGTATAATTTGTGAACCGTTTTGTTGAAGTGTTCCAAACGTTTTCAAACCCCTGTGCTCTAAGACATACAGATAGGCCTGCTTTGAATTAGTTGAGTGTATGTCCAAAAGCAGAGTATTGGCCGAACCATACATAAAATCTCCGATAGACTGGAAGAGTGAAAAATATTTAGTCTTTCAATAGAGTTATGGTAAGCCTCACATCAATAAGACTTTGTTCTTCAATCTCCCGATTAATCGAATCCTGGTTTTGAATAAACAGATTATTATTATTATTATTATTATTATTATTAATATTTTGAAATCGTTTTCTGTTATCAAAAGTGTAACCACTGTTCGTATCGTTAAGACGTTTAAAATAAAACCAATCAACAGATTTTGTTAATAGTTTAGAATAGAATTGATTGAAATTGAATTTTGCGAACAGAGTATCAATTTTTTCAGTTAGTGTCCAGTCTTTGATTTTGTCATAATATGTGAAATAGTCGAGTGAACCTTCATTTTGAGTCAATCCGACAATTAATGGGGTTTTCCAATAGTTTCCCGATCGAAATAGTCTTATTGGCTGATCCACTATCACAGAAGAAGATGTGTTGCTATCAATAACCGGACCAAAAGTGAACTGAAATGTATTGGGATAAAGACCTACAAGTCTTGTGGCAGACATCAGTTCCTCAACAGTTTTAGTTCGCAAACATTCGACTAATTTTTGGCTAATATTCTGTGAATTTTGTCCCATAATTGAAATCAAATCGCAATTTACTGCTCGACCAAAATCTAAGGCCATATTAGAATCGAGGAGTTTCACAGAATTAGGAGTAAAAACAGTACCGCTGCTTATTATAGCATTTTGGTAGAGACCCCATGACCTAGCAGATATCAAAAATATTGATATAGAAATAGCTCCCGAGTCATGACCAAAAAGTGTGATGTTTTGAGGATTTCCGCCGAAGAATTTTATATTATTAGAAACCCATTTAAGAGATTCAATTTGGTCATGTATTCCCAAATTTCCGGGACACCACTCATCCCCTGTACTTAAAAAGCCTGAAATAATACAAATTTTATGTTTTATAATAATATAGTTTTGGATTTTAAAACTGACCAAAAACTGATAGACGATAATTAATTGTCACCAAAATAATGTCATTATCTAACAGATAGTCCGGTGGATAAAAGTCTTTACCACTGAATTGGAATTGTCCCCCGTGAATGTAAAACATAACAGGAAAACCATTGTAAGGGCGCTAAAATCAATTAAAGTCAAAAATCAATTTCTTGTTAAAAGAACTCACAGTTGTTATCGGAACAAATATATTCAGATAAAGACAGTCCTCGTCCTCTTGAATGGGTGGCTTGAGCTCAAACTTGAATCTTTGATAGACCTGAGGGCACATCACACGGTTATTGGTCACATCTTTTTCTGCAGTCCACATATTCATAGTTTTTGGGAGCTGTCCATCAAATTTCAAAATTAAAGCCATTAATTATTATATTTATATTGTCTTACTTGGAATCGGTTGACCCCAACGGGAGGTTTTGCATACGGAATGCCAATGAATGCATTTATAGGCCTTTTATTAAACTTTGATTTGTTTTCATATCGTTTACCTCTTAGAGGACCCGATTGTGTGCTTACACTCAAAGATTCAAATTCACCACAACTTAAGTGAATATTAATTAAAATAATTATAACTTTAATAATTAAACCCATTTTGTTCTCAATTAACTTCAAGTTATTATAATAATAAAAAAAATTGAGTCATAATATGAATGGTATCCAAGAGATTGAAATAAATTTAAAAACATTTGTAATTCATTATCAACAGGAAAACCATTTAATAATTTGTTTTGTCGGCAAATATTTACGAATATTTTTGAAATTCATTATTTAAAACCATATAAACTTTAATTATTGAATAGAAGTTTAATTTGAATTTTGTTTCATTTTTGTATAAAAACTTTTTATTAATAAATTTTTTGCTAAATTTTAGTTTTAAATAAACTGTTTGTCAAACTTGCAGTAAAATAATGTCTTTGTTTTGTGTTATTTAGGATTTTTGGA
>JAQGCE010000518.1:0-11844 GCA_034699185.1 Eupelops torulosus
ATCCTCTAAATTTTAAAATTTAGATGGGACATCTTTTAGTTTATTTTTAGTAC
Organism: Eupelops torulosus; assembly: GCA_034699185.1. NCBI lineage: Eukaryota > Metazoa > Arthropoda > Arachnida > Sarcoptiformes > Phenopelopidae > Eupelops > Eupelops torulosus. The sequence continues at coordinate 54 of JAQGCE010000518.1, forward strand.
TAATTATGGTGAAAATTTGCCGAAGCGCAGTAGTAAAATTTTCCGAAAAAGGGCCTATTAGCGCTCCAGTTTAGGGCAATTTTTCCAAAATGTTAAACTTTAGGGGGATTTTTTGGAAATCCCTCTTTTGCATACCTGCTTATGTTATATGTAAATAAGTTTCATATATACCTTATGTATATTATTAATATTATATTATATAGAATTAAAAAGAAGGGTGTTCTTATTTTTGACCACAAGTTGAGCTTGGTTATTTCTAATTTTCAGACTAATTGAAAAATGGGCACAACTCTTACCGAATATGAATCGATGTTTGAATTCATTTTAATGCCTTCTTCAGAATCATCTCTTATTCTAAAAATCAAAGATTTTAATATTAATTATGAAGAAAATGGAATATATTGTAAGAGAAGCTTTAAAAGACACTTACATATAACATACAAAGCTTATAAATTAGATAAATAATAAATGACTAAGGTACTTTGAATGAAAATTAATAGATAACTTGAAGGACTCTTTGAGAGAATATAGAGCTCACTATTTAAGACAATTCTGTTTAAATTGATTTTAAATTTTATTTTTAAGATTTGAGAGAATACTGTCCTTTGGGTTGAGAAGTAATTTGAGAACAGATTGAAATCAATCTCTTCTGAGATACTATCAAAAGGAAAAAATTACAATAAAATTATTATTAAAGAGTAAGAAATAGGTTTGAGGCACTCCTCCAGTCATTTTATGGAATATATTTTTCAAAAAATCTATATTTTATTGCAAACGAATTGATGTGAAGGAGTGTATCGTATGACTGAGTGATTGTGTTTTACATCAGATAATATTCTGGTTCGTTTAAAACCTCCTCCGCTATCATTTGCTTAATATTTATTAATTCAAAATTACATTCCTTTTCATTGCTTTGGGTATAAAAATGAGGTTCAATCAGAATATTTCAAATTACATCTCATGAATGATTCTTTGAACTCTTCCCATTCAAATAAAAGACATTTTCATAAAAAGATCATGCATAAATCTCAATGCATTGAATAAACGTTTGATTGGAGCTCAAATCAACTAAAATATAATGAACGGACAGCTTTTGATTCTAACAAATTCCTTCAAAAATTGTATAGACAGTCAACCATAACATATGCTTACAGTGACCAGATTTACTTGATTGACCAGGGATCCAATTGATTTTCATTTAAATTTAAGGCCTAACATAAGTTCTCAGATTAACGTAAGACTCGTTTGAAGTATTTCTGTAAACTATTTGATTATTATAGAAAAAGTCAATAATTTTTAAGGAAATCTCCTTGATCACAACATTGATCTTTGAAAACCTGGTCACACTATCTATACCATAAGCCCTATGGCATAGGAGTTGTACTATGGCACAGGTATTTGTTTGAGATCTAACTGATATTGAAATGCGTTTTGAAATAAATTGAGTGCTGAATATTCAAAAGGCTATTGAATAAAATTATTATTAACCGTATTTTTTGTTCCGCTTTTTTATTCAAAAGTGTAACAGAATTCAGTCTCAATAATTCAAGTGATGAGGTGTAGACTCTGTATAGCACTCCTTTGGTCAAAAATTTCATTGTCAAACATTAAAGAACTTCTATAATTTACCAGAACTGGAGGTTTAAACGCACCCCAATTGAAGCCAACAACGAGTTTGGTCTTTAAAATTTCGAGTTCTTTAAATTTGCTTTAATATAGTATTTCTCTTTTCCTCATTTTTTTTATATAAAAATATGTTTCAATATTCTGGATATTTTAGCAAATCATTGGTTGTGCACTCAGTTCCTAATCAAACAATTTATATCTAACGCAAAGAATAATAAGCTATTAAAAATTTCCTAGTTTACCAGTGTTGCAAGCTGATATTTAATATAGAAAAATAGGAAATATAAATTCAATCTTATCTTAAGAATTGAATTCAATTATTTTGGTTAAGAAATAGAAGGAATGCCAACATTTTTGAAATGAATGAGTGAATGAGTGAATTGGGTTATTCAACAAAAGTATCTTTTGAGTCAAATTTAATTAAATTAAATTAATATTTTCAAAGCTCATCAATGAAAGCCCCCGGCATTTATTGCTAATAATATTATTATGTTATTAATGTTTTGGAACAAAACACTGGTTTTGCAGTCAATCGTGAATTTGAAAGATTAGAAAAATGAAATTAAGTGCTGAGTAGTGACCAGATTTGTTCAAAGCTTTGGCCTCTTTTATTTAATTTCATTATTATTTTGTTATTATTACTAAAATTAAAAATATAAAATTCAAATAATAAAAATCACTAAAAGACTGCTATAAATATAATGAAAACACAATTGATTTATAATAATTATGATTTGTGCCAAAAATCTCTTATTTTGTGTAAACTGTTTTGATTTCTCACACTTCTCGTTAAAAACACATTCTATTCATTGAAAAAAATGACGGAAAACTTTAAAGTTCTCATCATTTTATTGACAATAAAATCAATTTTCTCTCATTACTGACTAAATAATTACAGGGTAAATCAATATTTACCTGAAGGCTTGAATAAAAATGGTGTAAAACCCAATCAATTTAAAAATTAGCAAATAATAAGAATTGGATTCAAATTATCTCATTAAAAAGCCCATGCTCAACTTTATTCTGAATCTTTCAAAATATCTTAATATTCTATTTTTAATACAATTCTCAGTTTATTTCAAAAGTAAATTACGAAATAAAATTTTTATCTGTTATTGAAAACAATAGAAAATCTTTTCTCAAAAAGGTACCAGATAAGATTTTTGACCTTTTTTATTGTGAGAAAATTCAGTCATTTTTAATACGGAATTGTATAAAAATTAGTTCAATAAAAAAAACTAATTGATTCAAATGCTGTGAATTTTTGAATTATTTATTTTATGAAAAATATGACAAATTGTGAACATTTTGTTTCATAAATTTTCCATAATCATTTTCTTATTATTATTCACCGAATGAACTTTTCACGCATCAGTGTATCGCCCCCTCCCTTTCCCTCAGCACAGTTGGTAAACAACAATAGTGTCTCAAAAACTTTGTCACATTATTATCTTTAAAATTACACTCATTTACATTAAGACTCGAATTATTAATACAAAAATGAAATTCACATATCTTTCGAAAATTGAGAATTAATTGTCTTATGAAAGAAAAGCCGAAATTTTAAAACAAAAGCAATTCTCTGTTATATTAATTGAGGCTAATTTACAGTTATCTAGGTGATACCTAATTATTTATTTATTTATTTATATGAAGCATACTCTGATACGATCTATTCCGAAGTGCCCAAGGCCAATCTCATTAAGAATTAAATTTTATGAATTCAATAAAATGATAATTAAATGAATTCCAATTTTATTGTCTTTTTAGTCATTTAAATAAAAATTCTATACTTTTATAATTGATTTTTACCTCAATTCTAGATATTTATAAAGTTTTGTATATAATGTAAATAAAATGTTAGCAAATCTATGAAAATAAGTTATTTATCAGTAAATTTAAAGATTTGCTCATTTAGATTGAATCTTACAATTTTAAAACCGAATAATTAAAACAATTACTTAATTAATACAAAATAAATAAGTTATTGCAAAACTAAAATATAAATAAAAAGACCCTTGTTAGTGTAAACTTTTGCAATCATTATTATCTATCACTTGTGTTAAGTACATTTGACAAAATGTCAATGGTCAAAGTCTCATTTAATTGTCACCTGAATTAAGCTTAAGAAGGGACAGAATAATTTCTATGCATATATACAATCAATTTTCTATTAAAATTAAATTTATTGAAAACTATAGTTTTTTTTTCAAAATTAAAGGCAGAGTTAACTCAAAATTGTATGAAATGCCACTTTTGGTGGATTAAAACTTCAAAAAACTTATGAAAAATTATCCAGTTAAATAGACATTTTACTTATTTTATGCGAACCAAAATTCTTATTATAAAAGGGATAAAACGGTTTCATAGATGTTAAGGGATAATCATTTTTTTTGACAAAACTGACTTTCGTTAGATTCAAATTTTGCCAAGTGAAAATATATTTTCTAACCTGGTTTACTTTTATTGTTTACACAAATTTTTAATAATATAAATCTAAAAACTTAAATAAAAATATTGATATTAGCAAGATACAAATAATAATAAAAGCATTTAAAGAAGGCCATAAAAAGCAGATAAATTCCATTTAATACAATAGATATGTTTAAGGGGTCAAAGGATAGCAATTGTAATTTACTAGATGAGCTCTTTCCATTCCCTTCATTATTCTGAATGAATTGCTATCAGTTAATCCTTAAAGCTTTAGGGGGTTAAAGGGTAGGAGTGATAGTAGGGTCTCAAAACCAAACCATATCCTCTGAAACGGTTATCGTAAAAATGAAAACAGTTTAAAACTATGAAGAAACAAAAAAAACACTTGGTTTTGTGTTGGGCTTGGCAAGGTAAAATTTCATTTAATAAACAAAATTATTAGTTGCAAGCTTAATTAAATAAAACATATATTGATTGTGAAATTAATTACCTTTCATCCGACTGTTTTAATGTTGGGATCACTTTTCAAATTATAATAATAATTGAGTTATAAATAGAAAATCTATGGCTTTTAGGAAAAACTTTTTTAAGTTTTGATATAGAGTTAAGAAATGAAGAAATATTGGAAGAGATGTGAACACAACTCTCAAAACTTGTTCTTCTGAAGAGTTGACTCGATTTAGTTGTAGTTTTAAGACACAAAAGCATTTCTATGTTATAGTTCGCTTCACTCCAGAGATATGGTGAGCCCTGTGCCCACTCAACCACTAAGTGAATTCAGAAGCCTTTCGATGTCATATATATATTTGACTATAATTTTGTCTTTTAGGCACAAAAACTTGTCGGCTAATTATGGTTCTGAACCTGAAATGTTTACCCCCGGAAAATACCTCAAATAAAATATTAGTGTTTGTCATGAATTTCATAACAATTATGAGTTTTCAAAATAATATCAATTTTACAAACAATAACTTACAAACAGAAATCAGTTTAAATTAACCTTGTTCAATCAACTAACCAATTAAAATATACTCTTTTGGTATTCGATTACATTATTCTTAACATTTGATTAATATTTATTTATTCAATTAAATGAGAAATGACCAAGAAGTAATAATAAGCTGAAATCAAAAACTGTTGAAAGCCTTCCCTAAAATTTGGTTTTCACCTGAATCTAAATTAAAATTTAAATCACAAAAATAGTTGAATTTTGTTTTCTTAAAGCTATAAAATGAAATGAATGACAATCTCTAATGAACTTGAGTTAAGTTAAAGTCTATTAACATGGTTGAATTATAATGAAGACATTAAGGTTGCCTTTTCTGATCGATATTCAATGTGTCGTTGACTTCACCATAAAAGTAGCCGACAATATGTCGAACACTAATTACCACTTAAATGACATTTATCTTAAACTTAATACAAGAATAGAATTGAATAGAAAAAAATAATCTAATTTTTGTTCAAATTTATTTCTTAATTGTAGATTTAAAAAAGTACTTAATAAGTAAATCTTACAATGGAATTCCTTTAAATATGGTAGAAGGTATCTTTGGAAAGCTAATAAGGAGTTGAAAATATAAATCTTGCTTAAATTGTGAAAATAATGCTTATGGTTAGTTAAATTAATTATCGAAAATTTAAATTCTTCGATGATTTTAAAAACTTCAAACATTATAGTTTTCTTAACAAGCATCTGTAACCTAATGATCAAGGGAGTGGATTTTATTGCTAATGTTCTCAGTTCAAACCTCATTCATTCTAATTTTTTTGCGAAGATTGTTGAAACAAATCTGAATCTGAATAAAAGTTTCAACTAGTTCAAAATTGAAATTACAATGTTTTTACAAAAAAAATAGAATGAATGAGGTTTGAACTGAGAACATTAGCAATAAAATCCACTGCCTTAATCATTAGGTTACAGATGCTTGTTAAGAAAACTATAATGTTTGAAGTTTTTAAAATCATCGAAGAATTTAAATTTTCGATAATTAATTTAACTAACCATAAGCATTATTTTCACAATTTAAGCAAGATTTATATTTTCAACTCCTTATTAGCTTTCCAAAGATACCTTCTACCATATTTAAAGGAATTCCATTGTAAGATTTACTTATTAAGTACTTTTTTAAATCTACAATTAAGAAATAAATTTGAACAAAAATTAGATTATTTTTTTCTATTCAATTCTATTCTTGTATTAAGTTTAAGATAAATGTCATTTAAGTGGTAATTAGTGTTCGACATATTGTCGGCTACTTTTATGGTGAAGTCAACGACACATTGAATATCGATCAGAAAAGGCAACCTTAATGTCTTCATTATAATTCAACCATGTTAATAGACTTTAACTTAACTCAAGTTCATTAGAGATTGTCATTCATTTCATTTTATAGCTTTAAGAAAACAAAATTCAACTATTTTTGTGATTTAAATTTTAATTTAGATTCAGGTGAAAACCAAATTTTAGGGAAGGCTTTCAACAGTTTTTGATTTCAGCTTATTATTACTTCTTGGTCATTTCTCATTTAATTGAATAAATAAATATTAATCAAATGTTAAGAATAATGTAATCGAATACCAAAAGAGTATATTTTAATTGGTTAGTTGATTGAACAAGGTTAATTTAAACTGATTTCTGTTTGTAAGTTATTGTTTGTAAAATTGATATTATTTTGAAAACTCATAATTGTTATGAAATTCATGACAAACACTAATATTTTATTTGAGGTATTTTCCGGGGGTAAACATTTCAGGTTCAGAACCATAATTAGCCGACAAGTTTTTGTGCCTAAAAGACAAAATTATAGTCAAATATATATATGACATCGAAAGGCTTCTGAATTCACTTAGTGGTTGAGTGGGCACAGGGCTCACCATATCTCTGGAGTGAAGCGAACTATAACATAGAAATGCTTTTGTGTCTTAAAACTACAACTAAATCGAGTCAACTCTTCAGAAGAACAAGTTTTGAGAGTTGTGTTCACATCTCTTCCAATATTTCTTCATTTCTTAACTCTATATCAAAACTTAAAAAAGTTTTTCCTAAAAGCCATAGATTTTCTATTTATAACTCAATTATTATTATAATTTGAAAAGTGATCCCAACATTAAAACAGTCGGATGAAAGGTAATTAATTTCACAATCAATATATGTTTTATTTAATTAAGCTTGCAACTAATAATTTTGTTTATTAAATGAAATTTTACCTTGCCAAGCCCAACACAAAACCAAGTGTTTTTTTTGTTTCTTCATAGTTTTAAACTGTTTTCATTTTTACGATAACCGTTTCAGAGGATATGGTTTGGTTTTGAGACCCTACTATCACTCCTACCCTTTAACCCCCTAAAGCTTTAAGGATTAACTGATAGCAATTCATTCAGAATAATGAAGGGAATGGAAAGAGCTCATCTAGTAAATTACAATTGCTATCCTTTGACCCCTTAAACATATCTATTGTATTAAATGGAATTTATCTGCTTTTTATGGCCTTCTTTAAATGCTTTTATTATTATTTGTATCTTGCTAATATCAATATTTTTATTTAAGTTTTTAGATTTATATTATTAAAAATTTGTGTAAACAATAAAAGTAAACCAGGTTAGAAAATATATTTTCACTTGGCAAAATTTGAATCTAACGAAAGTCAGTTTTGTCAAAAAAAATGATTATCCCTTAACATCTATGAAACCGTTTTATCCCTTTTATAATAAGAATTTTGGTTCGCATAAAATAAGTAAAATGTCTATTTAACTGGATAATTTTTCATAAGTTTTTTGAAGTTTTAATCCACCAAAAGTGGCATTTCATACAATTTTGAGTTAACTCTGCCTTTAATTTTGAAAAAAAAACTATAGTTTTCAATAAATTTAATTTTAATAGAAAATTGATTGTATATATGCATAGAAATTATTCTGTCCCTTCTTAAGCTTAATTCAGGTGACAATTAAATGAGACTTTGACCATTGACATTTTGTCAAATGTACTTAACACAAGTGATAGATAATAATGATTGCAAAAGTTTACACTAACAAGGGTCTTTTTATTTATATTTTAGTTTTGCAATAACTTATTTATTTTGTATTAATTAAGTAATTGTTTTAATTATTCGGTTTTAAAATTGTAAGATTCAATCTAAATGAGCAAATCTTTAAATTTACTGATAAATAACTTATTTTCATAGATTTGCTAACATTTTATTTACATTATATACAAAACTTTATAAATATCTAGAATTGAGGTAAAAATCAATTATAAAAGTATAGAATTTTTATTTAAATGACTAAAAAGACAATAAAATTGGAATTCATTTAATTATCATTTTATTGAATTCATAAAATTTAATTCTTAATGAGATTGGCCTTGGGCACTTCGGAATAGATCGTATCAGAGTATGCTTCATATAAATAAATAAATAAATAATTAGGTATCACCTAGATAACTGTAAATTAGCCTCAATTAATATAACAGAGAATTGCTTTTGTTTTAAAATTTCGGCTTTTCTTTCATAAGACAATTAATTCTCAATTTTCGAAAGATATGTGAATTTCATTTTTGTATTAATAATTCGAGTCTTAATGTAAATGAGTGTAATTTTAAAGATAATAATGTGACAAAGTTTTTGAGACACTATTGTTGTTTACCAACTGTGCTGAGGGAAAGGGAGGGGGCGATACACTGATGCGTGAAAAGTTCATTCGGTGAATAATAATAAGAAAATGATTATGGAAAATTTATGAAACAAAATGTTCACAATTTGTCATATTTTTCATAAAATAAATAATTCAAAAATTCACAGCATTTGAATCAATTAGTTTTTTTTATTGAACTAATTTTTATACAATTCCGTATTAAAAATGACTGAATTTTCTCACAATAAAAAAGGTCAAAAATCTTATCTGGTACCTTTTTGAGAAAAGATTTTCTATTGTTTTCAATAACAGATAAAAATTTTATTTCGTAATTTACTTTTGAAATAAACTGAGAATTGTATTAAAAATAGAATATTAAGATATTTTGAAAGATTCAGAATAAAGTTGAGCATGGGCTTTTTAATGAGATAATTTGAATCCAATTCTTATTATTTGCTAATTTTTAAATTGATTGGGTTTTACACCATTTTTATTCAAGCCTTCAGGTAAATATTGATTTACCCTGTAATTATTTAGTCAGTAATGAGAGAAAATTGATTTTATTGTCAATAAAATGATGAGAACTTTAAAGTTTTCCGTCATTTTTTTCAATGAATAGAATGTGTTTTTAACGAGAAGTGTGAGAAATCAAAACAGTTTACACAAAATAAGAGATTTTTGGCACAAATCATAATTATTATAAATCAATTGTGTTTTCATTATATTTATAGCAGTCTTTTAGTGATTTTTATTATTTGAATTTTATATTTTTAATTTTAGTAATAATAACAAAATAATAATGAAATTAAATAAAAGAGGCCAAAGCTTTGAACAAATCTGGTCACTACTCAGCACTTAATTTCATTTTTCTAATCTTTCAAATTCACGATTGACTGCAAAACCAGTGTTTTGTTCCAAAACATTAATAACATAATAATATTATTAGCAATAAATGCCGGGGGCTTTCATTGATGAGCTTTGAAAATATTAATTTAATTTAATTAAATTTGACTCAAAAGATACTTTTGTTGAATAACCCAATTCACTCATTCACTCATTCATTTCAAAAATGTTGGCATTCCTTCTATTTCTTAACCAAAATAATTGAATTCAATTCTTAAGATAAGATTGAATTTATATTTCCTATTTTTCTATATTAAATATCAGCTTGCAACACTGGTAAACTAGGAAATTTTTAATAGCTTATTATTCTTTGCGTTAGATATAAATTGTTTGATTAGGAACTGAGTGCACAACCAATGATTTGCTAAAATATCCAGAATATTGAAACATATTTTTATATAAAAAAAATGAGGAAAAGAGAAATACTATATTAAAGCAAATTTAAAGAACTCGAAATTTTAAAGACCAAACTCGTTGTTGGCTTCAATTGGGGTGCGTTTAAACCTCCAGTTCTGGTAAATTATAGAAGTTCTTTAATGTTTGACAATGAAATTTTTGACCAAAGGAGTGCTATACAGAGTCTACACCTCATCACTTGAATTATTGAGACTGAATTCTGTTACACTTTTGAATAAAAAAGCGGAACAAAAAATACGGTTAATAATAATTTTATTCAATAGCCTTTTGAATATTCAGCACTCAATTTATTTCAAAACGCATTTCAATATCAGTTAGATCTCAAACAAATACCTGTGCCATAGTACAACTCCTATGCCATAGGGCTTATGGTATAGATAGTGTGACCAGGTTTTCAAAGATCAATGTTGTGATCAAGGAGATTTCCTTAAAAATTATTGACTTTTTCTATAATAATCAAATAGTTTACAGAAATACTTCAAACGAGTCTTACGTTAATCTGAGAACTTATGTTAGGCCTTAAATTTAAATGAAAATCAATTGGATCCCTGGTCAATCAAGTAAATCTGGTCACTGTAAGCATATGTTATGGTTGACTGTCTATACAATTTTTGAAGGAATTTGTTAGAATCAAAAGCTGTCCGTTCATTATATTTTAGTTGATTTGAGCTCCAATCAAACGTTTATTCAATGCATTGAGATTTATGCATGATCTTTTTATGAAAATGTCTTTTATTTGAATGGGAAGAGTTCAAAGAATCATTCATGAGATGTAATTTGAAATATTCTGATTGAACCTCATTTTTATACCCAAAGCAATGAAAAGGAATGTAATTTTGAATTAATAAATATTAAGCAAATGATAGCGGAGGAGGTTTTAAACGAACCAGAATATTATCTGATGTAAAACACAATCACTCAGTCATACGATACACTCCTTCACATCAATTCGTTTGCAATAAAATATAGATTTTTTGAAAAATATATTCCATAAAATGACTGGAGGAGTGCCTCAAACCTATTTCTTACTCTTTAATAATAATTTTATTGTAATTTTTTCCTTTTGATAGTATCTCAGAAGAGATTGATTTCAATCTGTTCTCAAATTACTTCTCAACCCAAAGGACAGTATTCTCTCAAATCTTAAAAATAAAATTTAAAATCAATTTAAACAGAATTGTCTTAAATAGTGAGCTCTATATTCTCTCAAAGAGTCCTTCAAGTTATCTATTAATTTTCATTCAAAGTACCTTAGTCATTTATTATTTATCTAATTTATAAGCTTTGTATGTTATATGTAAGTGTCTTTTAAAGCTTCTCTTACAATATATTCCATTTTCTTCATAATTAATATTAAAATCTTTGATTTTTAGAATAAGAGATGATTCTGAAGAAGGCATTAAAATGAATTCAAACATCGATTCATATTCGGTAAGAGTTGTGCCCATTTTTCAATTAGTCTGAAAATTAGAAATAACCAAGCTCAACTTGTGGTCAAAAATAAGAACACCCTTCTTTTTAATTCTATATAATATAATATTAATAATATACATAAGGTATATATGAAACTTATTTACATATAACATAAGCAGGTATGCAAAAGAGGGATTTCCAAAAAATCCCCCTAAAGTTTAACATTTTGGAAAAATTGCCCTAAACTGGAGCGCTAATAGGCCCTTTTTCGGAAAATTTTACTACTGCGCTTCGGCAAATTTTCACCATAATTAGTACTAAAAATAAACTAAAAGATGTCCCATCTAAATTTTAAAATTTAGAGGAT
>JAQGCE010000519.1:0-11834 GCA_034699185.1 Eupelops torulosus
TATTTTAAGAAATGTTTTGCTTTATTTATCATAAAATTTAATATCAAAATACTTCCACTTCTGATAAAAAGGAAATTGTTTTTCGATTAAATGAATTTTTCTGAGAAAATATTTTTCGATAACAAAAACAAATTAAAATTCAATCAGATTTTATTGGATTTGGTCTGACCTACAAAAAGCCCTTCCACTGAATTATAAATACAAATAAATTAATGAAGCATTAAAATGAGCTCATCATAAAAGGGCTTATTTGGCCAAACAATTTCTATTCCCTTTGTTTTTTTAGACAAAAAAAAGAAGAATATTTTTTTACATTAAAATTGTGGAACCATTTTGTGATATATTATTAAATGAATGATAGAATAAATTCCAATAATTTGAATAAAATTGAATTAAAATATAATAAAAGAATTGAAAATAAGTGTAAGAATGGTTTTTTTTGAAAAAGAATCTGAAAAAAGATTTGATTCATTGAGTGAATCGAATGAGAAATTGTGGAAAAGAGTTGATTGAAAATCAATATAAGTTTATTTTACATAATATATCCATTAAAGAGAAAAACGACTTAATTGAAAATTAATGAGAAACTCAAAGCTAGAAATAGTGATTTACCTGAAGCCTATAGAATGCTCTACTTTTAGGCCCTCTATTCATGATCTCATCTCTGGCCATAACTTCGATGTCACTCATGGCTGCGTTCGGATTCTTTTTTCGTAGTTCGCGAAGAAGTTGAATGTATTCCCGTCGGTGTTCTTCAAATTCTCTGACCTCTTCATCTGCTTCTTCTTCAAAAACTTTGAATCCTCCGTCGGCGACGTGGTTTTGATTTAGTTTAGTCATCGCCAGTTCCATGTCTTCACCGCCTTCGCCGCCAACAATTAAACCTCTTTTATTCATTCGATATTTTTTAGATAAGTATTTATAAACAAGAAGTCTTCGGTCAGCGATATATGCAGTGAGAACTGTGGCCGGGAAGAGCATAAAAGTGACCAAACCCTCCCATATGTCAATAACTCCATAGGAAGTCCACACAAGTATAAGACAGAGCCAAATATAGGCGAATACACTCCAAACCATTGTAACAAAAAACACTCGAAGATGTTTGATCTTCTTAAAGTCAGAGGTGGGCACACACCAGACGCAAATTGCTATTATAACAAACATATTGAATGCTGCACTGCCCACAATAGTTCCCGGTCCTAATTCGCCCGCCTTAAAGTCTCTGGACCAAACCTCAATAATAGAGAGCAAAATTTCTGGAGCCGAAGAACCCAAAGCCATGAGAGTGAGGTTTGAAACGGTTTCGTTCCAAATGCGAACACTTATCACTTGTGGCTCTGAGTTTGGCTTCTTTATAGTGACCTCTCTTTCCTGGGATGTTATCACTTCAATCGATGCCATGAATTTATCTGCTATTATAGACACTCCAACAAACATATAGACCAAACCAACAAAATATATGACACCCCTGGCTATTATATCGCCTGTGGCCAAATTATCAATTGGGTACCAGACTGGCAATAGAAGACCTGGCTCACATTTTCGTCTTTCATTCACAGTGGAGTCATTGCCTAAATTTTGGTCATTTGCACCAACGGTTGGAAATAAATGAATAAATGCAATGACTGTCGTCCACAACAAAAATGAGTTGAAGAAAGTCATCGCAAATTCAAAAATATTGAGTTCACTCACAACTAATTATTTTATTTTAGAGAAGTCAGGCTTCGAGTCTAACAGTCCATCACTGACTGAGTGTCTCCAATACTAAACTAGGAATTGTGTGCAGAAATGAATTTTCACTTCAAAGACTCTAAACATGAGTGGTATTAGTAAACAATAGAGCATTCGGTATATCCTCTGATGCCATCTTTTCTTTGACATGGACTCAATTTTATCGATTTTTCAGATGAAACAAATTGTTTTCAATAAAAGTTGAGGCAATGCTTTTGAGGCAATGCTTTTTAGGCAATGCTTTTGAGGCAATCAAAATAATTGTTGCCTACATTTCACTGTTTTATTAGTTTTATGTCACTCTTCGGTACACAAAATAGTTATACAACATATCTATCAAATGATTAAACTTTTTTCACTTATTTTTTTATTGACGGGTTATCAGACATTAGTATTGAAGCACATCTGGAAAATGTCACAAAACTTATATCATTGGATAAAGATATTAATGAAAAAAATTAACCAAAACTGTTGGATATACAGCCTCTGAATATATAGATTAAGTGCATCTCAAGACTCAAGTATTCATTTTGAAGAGAATTCTCTTCTGGCGGAACAAAAGGAGAGCAATATTAAGATATTTTGGGAAAATGCCTGAATGCCTGACAAACTACCAAATTATAGCTCAACTGTTATCCCGATCTTCCAATTATGTGCTGCGAGTGCGTCACCAAAACGTCATATCTATATCGGTAGAAATGGATGGCAATGAAGGCAGAGAACAGATTCACTGCTTCTCCGCTCAAAGACATTATCTGAGTTTTGAACAAAATCTAAATATAATTACAGAAATAATCAGATCATCAAAATTTCAAACAATAGTTTTGTGATAAAACACTTCCCTTTCATTTGAAGCGTTAAGTCTTTTTGTTAACTCATTGATTGCCTCTCAATTGCATTCAATTAAATTGTTTTATCAATAATACAATTTATTCAAAAATATTCAAACAAAATAATTATATTTATGTTTTAAATGAATAAAAGAAATGATGACCCTTCATAATTATTCATACCCTCTCTTGATTAAAGGCATTAATAGTAATGACGAAAATTTGGCAGATTTGGCACAATTCTAGTTTTTAAAAGCAATTCTTTCATTTAATTCATGCAATAAAATCTAGAATTGAAATGCTTTATACGAATTTTTGTAATAAATTGCAGGTTTATTTAGTAAATCTATTACGGTTATATCTAACGAAGTAAGAAAGAAATTGAACAACAAATCATCTTCCACATTTGTATTTAACAGAACCTAATAAGAGGGGTCAAGACTAATTAAAGCAAGTCTTTAAAATTCTTGTCACTCATTCAGAGTTTAATAAATGAATGGATTTTAAAATATTTACTGAATTCTAGATTTTATTCCTTGAATGATATAAAAAGAGTCTTAATTAATTTATTTTGACCGATTCAGAGTAACAGGCCCCAAATTTTATACCAATAGAGGTCAGAGATAACTAAGAGGAAAACAGCTGAAAAAACTCCAAGTTTTAACTTTGTTTCTGGAATTTGAGCCCTTGCTTGTCTTTCCTCTTGAAATCCTGGTCTAAAAATGATATTATATTGAATTATCATTTTATTTTTGTTTAAAACAGTTATAAATAAAATATAATTAACGGTTTTATTTTAAAACTTAAATCAATTTTTAATCATTAATCTCTTTAACTCCTTTTATATAAGATTTTAGACTGACCTCCCATTCCATTTTCCTGATTATGATTTGATAGATTTTTTAATTTTGTAAGAGCACAGTTAAATATCATCAAATTATTTAAGTGCACATATTTTTCATAATTAGCCAAAATTATAATCTTAGTCATTCACTCACAACTAATGAACAGATTTTCTATAATTTTATTATAAATTTCATAACTTATGAAGCATTTAAGCAAATACTGTATGATATTATGAGAAAAGTAAGTAAGTACAAAATCAATAAAACTACTAATTATGGCAATGAAAGCAACTCTTTCGGGAATTCAATTTTACGGTCAGTAAACAATTCAATAATCATTCTCCTGTACGAAATATTGCCAAGATAATTCATCAAAGAGCAAAAATATTTCTGTGGAATCAAATGCTTATATGTTATAAATAGCTGGTAATGAAAGTAAATCATTTTAAATGACCTATCACTTAGTACTAAAATATATGCGGAATTATTGATAAGATGGTTAAATTTCCAAATAATTCTAATTAACATTAAATGAATTTTTTCTTGTTATTCTTGTTATTCTTAATAAGAACTTATTTATGGTTAAATATTATCTAAATTAAGAATAACTTTAATTCACGTAAATTACAAAATTTGTTGAAAAGTTTAGCGAATTATAATAATAATAGTATTAATAATGGAAAAGAAAGATGAAAATAACATCTTCCAAAAGAAACTATTTTCCCTCTCCATGCCTTTCATCACTTGGATAATGGATGACCTAGATTATTTTATAACCGCTTTCATTGTTATAAGATTTTAGTGACATTTCCCAAGTTTTGTTTGCTTTCAGAGCTTCCAAATGTGGCTCATTTTGAAAGACACTAATAACAGGAATGCGAAAGATTGGAGCTCTTAATTCACCAAAATTGAAACGGAAAAGTCCAAAAGTTCAATTATTAACAGTTTACCATGATTATATAAAAATCAATAATAAAGGTATCACAGACAAGCATTAAAAAAGACAAGATCAAATAATGAAAGAAATATGTTTCATTTCCAATAGAGTGTAACAAATGATCCTTTCTATTATATAATACATTTAATAAGACTTTTAGAAGAACTAAAGGATAAGAAATAGAATAATATTTAATTGAATGAATGGCAAACATTTTTACCTTATAAAAGAGGAAAACCTAAGCCTCTATGACTTCAATTCAATATATAATAGGTAATAAGGATAATTGTCATTTTTGGTAGTGCAGTATAACCAAAGTGCAGTCTCTTTTATGAGCTTCTGTATAGTTATATACCTGTATCTATGAATTTTTGATTTTTGTTGGCTATTTGTCTGATTCTCCATTGACTTAATGAACTTGTTGTTGTCAACATTCCGAGATGCTAAAGTATCTTTCATAAACCTAACACATAATAAGATGCAGTGTAATTATACTTTAGACCTTTTTTCTACAAATTGAATGCTCTCTAATGATTCATCAATGAAATATATTAATTTTATTATCAAATTTAATTTCAACCTAATTATGATTTTATAATAAAACAGATGCGGAAAGTTTGAGACTCCAGAGGATCAAAGAATTGCTTTTGACCGGATGACGCCACCATTCTCTGCTCGATGAATATTGTTTATTAATAATAATTAACGATTAAATTTAAATTTGTGTTTAAATCAAATTGACCAGAGATATATGCTTTCCTTTCAATTTTCCTGTTTTTCTTTCATTATTCAGGGGATTAAGCTGTCCTCTCTTCTTCTACATCCCTGATTGAAAATAAAGTAAAAAGCTTATAGTAAGCCATGGGTCACAAATCCATGCAGTTGAGCCAAAAAGACCAAAACAATGTCTTCTTAGAGTCATTTTTGGAATCGATATCTTTCATATCATTCATCGAAAATTGTGATAAATATTGTGTTGTTTGTTATGTTGTGTTTATTTTTGAGAAAGTAATGCTCGATATTAAGAAAAATAATACGCTTTTAGAGGCAATAATAGAGAAGTAAAGTTCTTTTTCGCATTTTATGAGACGAGAGACGAATATAAAATTGAAGAAAGAGAACACTTATGAGAGAAATGTTTAAAAATAGTGACACAAATGATTTCTGAACGCAATTACGAATAAAGTTTTGCT
Source organism: Eupelops torulosus (assembly GCA_034699185.1). NCBI lineage: Eukaryota > Metazoa > Arthropoda > Arachnida > Sarcoptiformes > Phenopelopidae > Eupelops > Eupelops torulosus. Next base: position 5,537 of record JAQGCE010000519.1, read on the forward strand.
TATAATTACTTCAAATAACAAACAAAATACAACTAAATATTTGTTTATAAATTCAATTATTACTGCGAATTGAGAACTGAATCAAATTCATTGAATAAACTTTTATTTAAATGTCTTCATATAAATATCAGTTGTTTTCAGTTAATCGAAGATTAATTAACTTTTAAAGAACTAAAAGTGATTTGTGTTTCACAAAGAATTGACAATTTATTGCAGGGTATAAATGATTGAAATTCGTCTAACTTTAGACAGTTATTGCTTATCCAAAACCAACTTATTGTAATTCATGGTTTCAAAACTAACCATAGGTTTAACTAATTGGTTAAGAAGATGAAATAGTTGATCTTGCTCACGAATTGAATTTAACTGATTTAGACTTGCTCACTTAAATTATTCAACAAGCTGCTAAAAATAATTTGCTATTAATGTCAATTGAAGTTATACAAACTGAATGTACAAGATTTTAGGAAAATGTTACAAATCAATTAGCATGATCAGATTGCCAATGCTATTAAATAAACCTATATTTTTCTTATTTTCAAATGAAAATTAATGAAAGTGTTTTTTTTCAACTTTTTGGTCATACCTTTTACACCATTAATAGAACTGTCAATTAATGTTATTTGATTTCCTTTCCTTTTTTTCTGAAAATATTTTTAAAAATCGATGATTTGGTTGAATGAAAACCTTTTGTTGAAAATTCAATAATAAATTTTTTATTGAATCGAAAGTTTTATTGTAAAAAATTCTTTTCAATAAATATAATGATTATTTTTCTTATACCCATTTCAAAGAATCTAGAAACTCACCCGAGTTAAAGACGGGAGTAACAGGGGGTAAAATGGGAGTTCTTCAACAAAACTCTAATACGTTTATGGCTTTTGTCTATAAACCATTAAACTTTTCCCAAAACTCTTCGTTCTTGTAATAGTATTAAAGCTTAGGGATGGAGAAAAGGGCAGTGTATTGCTAGTGTATTGCTAGTGTATTGCTAGTGTATTGCAATTTGCAATAAAGTTTCTTTCAAATTTACATGTAAAGTAGAGTTTAAAGATTACATACTTTACATACTTTACATGTAAATTTGAAAGAAACTTTATGTCTTGTATTAGTTATAAGGATTTGCCATCAAAATACCTTATTGCAAATAATAGATTAAAAGTGGCCATGTTCATTAAATACATTGAAATAAAATGAATTTTACCCAGCTGTTAGAAAGTACATGCTTATATTGTCTATTAATTATATGTTTAACATTATAAAATGTGTTTACTCTTTACAATTATTTATTTTAAATATCTTAATTAAGACAAGAATTTTATACATAATAAATTATTAATAATTAAGTCCATTATGTTTTTCAATCCTCATAAACAGTATATCTATTACATCGAAAGTATTTTTAAAATTTTTAAACTCACAAGCAATATACGTATACAGGCTCTTCCATTGTCTAACCATGCCACTTTTATGTACTCTTTTAAAATTATATCCTTTTAAAATGAAGAAAATTAAATAGAATAACGAAACAAGTTTATTTATTTATTGTGAATTGGTTTGAGTATACTTGTGATAAATAATAATAATAATAAATAAGCTTGATCGATAAAAGTAACTCTAATTAGATTGACATTTGGCAAAAGATTGAGAAATATTTGAAATATTTCTGTGATTTTCTTGTTGTTGAGTTTGACATAACAACAATGGGATTATTATAATAATTGTCGGACACATAATACAAAAGACTGAATATTTAATTGAAATCCATTTTTGCGAAAAAAAATATCGATTGAAATGTCGATAAACTCTAATTCGAATCAATTTGAATATAAATTACCAAAAACTCAAATATGTTTTGAGCACAAATCAAAATAAATTGTTTGTTCAAAATAATGAGATAGGTCATTATTTGCTTTTTCCTGGATTAAGGTTGAATTAGAATCATATGATTTGATGAAAAATGACTTTTATTTGTTTTTGATTTTAAGAAATTAATAATGATTTGAATGAAAGTTATATTAACAATAATTTAGTTGAATGACCACAAAGTATTAAAAATTGTGTATTTCGTAAATATTAAACTAATTTACATAATTGAAAACTACAGACTTTCAATAGAATTTAATTTATGTATTTATGCCTGAATAGTGCCATTCTTTAGGCCGTTCTCTTCTATGGGTCGTTCGCCCACTTCGTAAGTCTGCAAATCAAACAAAATATGTTTTTAATCCGAAAATGAAAATAAAATCAATACCTTATAAGTCGGGTTATCATAAGCTGATTCTGACGGCGCTCTAGTGATGGGGGCTTTCGCTGACGACTGCCTTCGCAGCAGAAAATATAAGACAACAACGAAACCGATTGCAGTAATGACAGCAAATAAAGAAACGATAAGAAGACAATACAGATACCGGGCATCAGTGACCTGATTCTCGTGAAGGGCTTCCGCTTCGTTTGCTATAAGTTTAGGATTTCATTAAATAAAGAGTAATCGATAAGAAAGGAAAAGATTTCCATTAAACTTATAATAAAAGATGTTAATAAACTGACCAGAAGTGTTTATTTTATTGATATCTTCATTGATTGGAGTGTCCTTGGTCGTAAACTCAATTGCATTTGAAGAAACAATTTTGCCGTTCGTTAAGTAGAGATCAATCCATGCTTTGTATCTTTAAATGAGAGGAAAAAAATCAATTATTAGAACAAAACTAAAGCAAAGCCTAGACTTACCTTTTATTGGGTTTCAATCCATCCAAAAGAAGTCTTCCCTCTCCGTCTGGATTTGTGAAAGTGTGCAGCAGTTCCATACTGTCTTCACTTCTATACGATATTTTGACCACATTTATGTACTTATTGATAGGAATGGGCAGTTCATTCACTTTGATTACTGTATGCAGTGCTTCCACTTTCACATCATTTGGATGTAAAGTCACCCGAATGTCAAACATGTCTTTAGGCGGGAGCGGCATATCGATGACAATAGGTTTGGTCGAAATAATATGAGTCGAGATATCGGGATTGGAAGTAAACAATAAGTCAACCGCATAGGAAACTCCCGGCTGTAGATCTCTCAACACATGGGAACGGATGTCGCGGTGTAACAATTGAGTGGTCTTCCATTCGCTCTCTTCTTTATCAGCGTTTTTATATCTTATTTGTATGGCATCGATGAACTTCTTCTCCTGAGGAGTAAATACTCTCCAAGAGATCTTCAATGTTCTTGGATCGTTGGAGACCGCGTTAAGACCTACGTCAAGCATTATCATTGGCGGCACAGTTGTTGTAGTAGTAGTGGTAGTGCTCGTCACTGAAGGAACGGGTGGTAAATACAATTTATAAATCTCACTTTCGGGGCCAGACTGTAAGGCCTCAATAATGACTTGTATTTGGAAGAAATAAGTGGTGTCTGGACTCAAATTACCAAGATGGTATTCAATATTCGGAGTATCGAACAAACGTTTAGGTCTCGCAAACTTCTGAATATTCCATTGTGAACGAGGAATATTCAGATCTGTGGTATAGTGTAGTTCTGCGTGTCCTATGAGTCCCACCAAAAGTGATGGTAAAGTAAATCTAATGCGGGCCGAAGTTGAATTTATGGCCACTATATTGACGTGTTCTAAGTCACGGCCTATAATCACAATATTATTTATAATTTCTTTTCATAAAAATTGAAATTATTTTGAAATTTTAGTTATTTTTAGCGAATTTATTGGTTGGAAAGGATATCAATATTAGTATGGATTTAGTACCTGAGTCTTTAGAGTCATTGCATATTACGTAAGGACAGAGTACGACCGGGTCGTCCGGTATAACAATTGTCGGGTTGGGACAATCAAGGGTTGGCTGCAAAAAGCGGTCAGTAATCTGTGGACATCCTCCAGGATGGCACTGCACATGTGGCAGTCCATTGTTTATACTACACTGACACCGCTTTTTGACACCCGGCCCCTTCTCATCCCATTGTTCACCCAATTTATAACGTTTTCCATTATGTGTGCAATGATTTGCTATCAATGAATGAAAATTAAGGTTTTGTTAGATTTTTATTAGATTTTCCTATTGTTTCAAAGTTTAGATTTTTTTTTAGAAATTCATTATTTATTATTTCATTCAATGTTAATATCTAATGATCTCAAGAAAGCTATGCCTAAGGTATCCCTCAAACCCCTAACTGTTATGTAATTCATTTTTCATATTTTTAATAAATTGAAGCGAATCGACAAATGAGAGTATTGTTTGAAATTATATTAATAATGGATTAATAATGAGCACAGAACAGCACAGAATAGTTCAGAATTCAATTTAAATGCTCTCAAATTAATTTTGGGAATGACTAACAAATAAATAAAACAATTATTTTTAAATATTCAAAGCACTCAAAATTAATTCAAATATTTATTTAACCTTAAATTTAATTTCTTAAATAAAATGAGTTTAAAGATTGACGAATAAGAGACGAATATTATATGTTTTGAATTTATTGAAAGCAATCATTTTCACAATAAATTCATATTTCAATCAAATCCTTTCAAAACTTATATTAAATTTAGAATATTTCGCAAACACTTGAATAAAGTGTCGAACAATTGATGAAAGAAATGTCAGAAATGTTTTTATAATAATTGTATGTTTGATAGTTTGGGGCAAAACTTCTTATTTCATTTGAATGCTTTGAATTTGAGCTATAATTTGAAAACAGAATAAAAAACTCACTGGACTTCTCCTGTTCCCGACATAACCAATGCAAACAACAATTATCGCCTGAAATTTCAATTATGTAATGAAACCAATTTATTCGATAAAATACATTAATAATCAGACAGACCTGGAAGATGACCTCGATATGCCATTGAAGGCGGACACGGCATATGTGGCGGTGGAATATCTGGCACTGAAGGGCATTTATTCTCACAGTCTACCTTACCGTTTACACACACACACCTTGTGCCACACGGAAGCAGTTCCTGTGGAATGTGCTTAAAGTTTGGAAATCGAATGCCCGCAAATGAGCATGATCCATCTGATGGTAGTTTTAAACATTATATTAAAACTGTAAAATTTGAGTTTATTTGTTTACCATTTTTGCATTTTGGTTGAGGACAACAATTAGGTGCTGTCGGAACGAAGTGGGGGTCGATATCCCACTCGAGACAATCTGACACATGGGGAGCAAAATTGTGCGGACATTCAATGGCTGCACAATTAAGTCGAGCGTCGTGTCCACAGTGACAAACTGCTCGACAATTGTCATAAATTTCTTCTCCGATCGCAATCTTTTTTCCTTTAAATTCGCAAAACTTTTTGTTTTTAGGAGAAGAAGGCTTTTCTGGCAAATCCAGTGCTAAGAATAAAACAAAACAATTAATTCTCAGATTATTCTAAATATTAAAATAATCTCAAATCAGAGATCATCAAAAATAGTAATAATTCCCACACTTTAGTATTTTTGTTGAAAAAAATGTTCATGTTCATATTATCTGATTCCATTTTACTGCAAATCTGATAAAATTTGCTTTTTATAAATTTTATATGTTTTATAAGTTCATTGAAATTTCGTGTTTAAATCAATTTTACGCAAATACCTAATTATGTTTAATCTTGGATATAACTAATTATAAACATTAAATGCAAATCAAATCTCAAAGGCTTTTATACGACTCAATCGATTAGAAATTCTGGAAATGAGGACTAATTTTGTTTATTTTGTGTATTTTCTGTATTTTATTTCGGATTTTATTTGAGAATCCGATGATTCAAACGATTTTGTAATAAAATAATAAAATTAATAAAATAATAGTCTTTTAATTTTGACACATATTTTGAAAGTGAATTCTATAAAAGGAAGACAAATAACAAAAAAACTACCAAAATGTTTAACAGTTGCACCCTTTTGTTTGACACCTACTAATCAAACAATAACTTTTTTGAAGCCCACACCTCCGCAGAAGATTATCTTAAAATTAATTTAAAATAATGCCATACTTATTTTAGTCGAAAAATAATTTAAATAAAATTTCACAATAATTTTATTACAATATTTTCAATTCAAATCATATTTTGAGATTCATTTCATATTCTGTCCTAATTAGCAGAGTTAGCACAGAATAAGTTGTCTGCGCTTATGTCGATATCAATCATTGAAATAAATTAAAAATAACGGCATTTAAACTCATTTTTCAAATAAAGAAATAACACTTATTCTAATTTTTTCAAGTTTTTTAATATCCTGTTTGTTTAATATTCACTAAATACCAAACATAGTTATTAAACTATTTAATTTGAATTCAGTGTCAGA
>JAQGCE010000520.1:0-11823 GCA_034699185.1 Eupelops torulosus
TTTGACGTTCTTGTCTTTGAATGTCTTTATCGATTTCTCTTTCTCTTTGAACAAATTTGAATTCTTCCAACTCTTCTTTAAATATTTGTTGTATTTCTTTATCTCTAATTTTCATAACATATTCAATACGTTCTTCTAATTTGATTCTTTCATCTTTTTCTGACATCAAATCTGCTTCAGTTTTGACCAACTTTTGAGTCAAAGCCTGTATTTCTTCTTTCATTGTATCCAAACTCTTATTATCTCCGATCAGAATCTTCTGGTAGTCTTTGATTTTATCAGTTAATGAAAGAACTCCTTCGGAATCAAGCGATTCGTTTGGATGTCTTCGAGTCATATGTGTTTTGAGGAAAATTGGATCGAAGAAGACTTTAGGGCAGTGCGAACACTGGACATTCTCACCGTTGAAGGTTCGGCTGTAAGTCATCGCCTTTTGTTGAATTTCCAGTAATTTTCTTAATTTTTTATTTTCTCGAATCAAATTGTTTTGACTTTTTCTATCATTTTCTGAATTTTTGAATCGATTGAATTCATTCAATAAAAATTCAATCAATACTTGAGAACATTTGAATAGTTTGACGTAATTCTGATCAATCTTTTGTGTATCCTGCAATATTCCAATATTTAGAGAAAACAGCAAGCTCTACTAACTCAATGGCATGCAATTTTTATTCAATTATTATTTTGAAGTGAGCTTGGCATTATGAAGACTAACGATTCATGCAATTATCAAGAATGACCTTAACTCGCATTTACAAACAAATTTATTGAATATTATCCTGGATAATTTAGAATTCTTTAATTTTGCTTAACTAACGTTATTTGTGAGAAAACTGTGAATAAAAGTTTGTGAAAAAACATACGATTTCTGCTTCAATATCACAAAATGCAATGAAAGCTCCCAATTCGTTAAGGACAGGGCTATTTGTGCGGATCTCTTCACTTAATCTCTTCAATTCGATTGATCCAAACTTCTTCCAATCCATTGTAACGTCTTTTCGGTCAAAAGTTTTCATTTTATTATTGAAATGATTGTCCACAGAATTAAACAAATTGTTGTCAAATATATCTGTTTTATTGAAAAGTGAAAAATCAAAACAAGTTGTCGTCAAAGCGATAGTCATTTGTAGTCATTGACAACCATTTAATAGACAACAGAATATTCTGTTATAAAAAGTTTTAAAAAAGTTTAACAAATCTTTGACCAAATCATAAAATGTGTCAAATAGTGAAAAATATGATAAAACCTCTGGAACTGACTTTAGCTCTCATTAAACCCGATATTTGCAAAGAACCGAAAAGACTGAATGTAAGAAATATATTAAACATTTTCTCACAATTTATTAATTGATTAAACTATTGATAGGCCATAAGAAATATAATTCGTATGAATGGATTTTATTTTATCCGTTCTGTTATGACCCGAATGTCCGAATCAGAGGCCAAACAATTTTATTGCGAACACAAAGGTTTTCATTGATTCCAATCAAAGTATTTCTAATCCAAGTCTTAGTTTCGGGTTATTTATTCCAAAAATTGTTTTTTAGATAAGTTCTTCTTCTGGAGATTAGTGACATTCATGTCTTCGGGTCAAATATCGGCTCATATTATCGCAAAAGAGGACGCAATCAGAAGATGGCGACAACTTATGGGCTCAACAAAAGTCTATCAGTAATTCAATTGAAATATTTTACAATTTTGTTAATCATTTGTCATATTTATTAAAATTAGAACTAAATTTGAAGAACCGAATACTATTAGAGGAATGTATGGTTTGAGTGATACCCGAAACGCAACTCATGGCTCAGATTCTGTTCAATCGTTTGAAAGAGAGGTTAAGTTCTTTTTTCCTAACTTTGATTCCCAGCAATGGCTTCAAACAGAAGAGGAATACTTTAGAAATGGAAATAATATTGAATTTATAGAAAATGAATTCATTCATAGAATTAAGAAATAATCCAAAAATTAATTTAATTGAAATTCAAATCAATATTTAAAATATTTTATAAAATAAAATAAAATAATTTATTTTATCTCAAAAGACATTTGCAATAAATTATTTAACATTTTGTTAAAACAAACTATGATTTTATTAAAAAGAGTTTCTTCTTTCAGTTTTCAGATTATTTGTATGAGTCTTAAGAAGTGATAAGAGTTCGAAGTATTTCTTTTTCTTCAAAATATTTTTATGATTTTTCTGATATTTATGTCCTTTTGATTTGAGATGTGATTCATAAGCGACTAAACCGGACAGACGTTTATCACAAATATCGCAGCGAAACACTTGTGAAAAGTTGTCATTTATTTCAATTTTGGGGACAGGCTTTATATGATTAGGAACTGGACTTTCATTAATTAAAGCGTCGATTATTGCTATGGAGGGCTCCAAAACTTGTTGTTTCCACTGCTCTAAAAGAGTGGTATCCAAGCGATAAATAGGTGGAACTTCTCTGTCATTGAGTTTTAAGAATCGGTTGCGAATCCATTTTATCTGATATTTTGCGTAACGTTTTGTCATTAATTTTAAAGATTGAATGCCTTGAGTTAGAAGTGGTTTTGTCATCGGATTCTTCCTCTGCTCTTCAGTCAGAAGCAAATAATTGTGAAACTCTTTGAAACCAATCGATTGAAAGATTCCTTTGGAATAATCAACGGTTCTATGAAAACAATATTTAGAATAATCAGCAATTTTTGATAGATTTTAAATATAAAACAAAACAAACAAATTCTCTGCAATTCTTTGTTTATTATAATTGTAGTGAAAGTCTAAAAGTTCATCGATTAGACCCCTTTCCATCATTTGGTCGACCCTTTCATCTAATCTTTTGTTTAAAACTATTTGGAGTAAAAATAAAAATATAATTAAATATAAAAACAAATGAAGACAAATACCATTCTTATCGCAATCGACCCAAAGTATAACAGAGTGTCTAAACCTAAGAGGACCACCTAATTGTGAGCCTCCGTTCAAACCTTTTTGTTCACTAATTAATTGACTCATAGTTTTGTGGTTTTGTTGATATATTTGTAAACTTCTAATCACTTTTCGTCTATCGTTTGGATGAATAATTTTGGCTGATTTTGGATCAAATTCTTCTAATATATTATGTAATCTATTATTAGAAATGTTTGTAAAACTGTTTGAAAAAATTGGTTTAAAAAATATGTTGTCTTTTGTCAGTTCTTCGTCGGATTTGAAAATGTCATTAACTTGTGGTTCGCCATCAAATATAAGCTGTTTATCTTCCGATTCTTCATTTGATTGTATAAGAACTTTCCACAGAACAGATTCAATGTAGTAATTAGTTCCGCCCACAAGAATCGGTAATTTTTTTCTCGATTTTATTTCATTGATCTTTAATTAAAATATTCAAATGTTTAGTGGATTAGAGATTAATTGGAATATAATTCAAATCAATACCACTTTCAATGTTTTATTTCTAAAGTCAGTGACAGTAAAACGGCTTAAAGGGTCTAAAAAATCGATCAAATTGTGAGGAATAAGTCGGCGCTCTTCGGGAGTGGCCTTATTTGTAATTATATCCAATCCTTTATAGACTTGCATAGAGTCGGCACTAATTATCTCTCCATTAAAGCGTTTTGCGATTTCAAGCGATAACTTAGTTTTTGAACAACCAGTGGATCCGATTATCACAATTAATGGTAATTTATTTTCTGACATTTTAAACAAATTAATGAATAATTTTCGAAGAGTTTTCATTGGATTTAAAGTTTGGAGAAATCACATGTTTTTTGTTTATTTACTAAACGATATGCAATGAGTCAATACATTCCGTTATTTTAGTACTATTTCATTGGAAATTTATCACATTTTTTCTTCTATTTTGAAACGTTTTCAACAATCTCTTACCCATATCTATAAAAGTTCAATAATATTATAAGCAGTCATCACATTATAACTCATTGTTTGACTCAAATGTCAGTTTAACGTCACTTTTCTTAATATCTTTATTTTTTTTTAAATCTTATCTTTTGATTCAATTTTAAATGTCTTCGTCTTTATTGTTGACCGAAGCCATCATTGAGTAAGTTATCAATCAATCTATTGATTGAATTCGATAATAATTTTAATTTTGTTTTCAAAAGTGACACCGATTTATGTCTGACCAAATTAAAAGATTTCAATTCGCCCGAAGAAATTCTTTTGGACCAATCATTTAGTGATGACAATTGTTCTGACGAGGAATTCGTTGTCACTATCGATGAAAACGCTTCGGAAGAGTTGGAACTCATGAAATCATTCGGCCTTCCGATGGGATTCACTTCTCGATCAACAAAACGAAGAACTGACAAAAGAAAGAAAAAGAAGAAAAACAAATCAAACATAAAATCAATGATCACTTCTTCTCAAACCGATGAATATGAAGACGTAAATCAATTATTTGAAGAGTATTGGACCGAATATGGCGATCAAATCGTTGAAGATTCTTGGAATCAAGTGACGGACACAAAACAAAGTGAAGATAATACACAATCTGCAGAAGACTTATTGACCAAATTGTGGCAAAAACATTGGTTCGAAGTCTATAATAAAGTCTACACTAAGTTTGTCGAAGATTTTCACAAAAAACCCAACGAAAGCCAATACATAACTGAAGATAAGTTTGAATTTTTGCCGAAAATGTTAACAAATTGCAAATTGAATGAAGAATGTGTTGATGGAAGTGATGCCAATGAAAATCCTAAAAATCAAATATCGTCTGAAGATATTTCTGAGGCAAAGAATAGTATTGTAATTAATTCCTCTTCAGGGGTTTTCATTGTTTCATCAATTGGTAGTTCTCTCGAAAATAAAGGCAAAGATAGTGATAGTGACGGACCACCAGAAGAGAAAATGACTCGAGTTAAACGTCAACACGAATCAGATTCTATTGATTTGTCGGAAGAAAATAGAGATCAAAATGAATTTAAAGTCAATTCAGAACAAAAGGAAGGTCTGAAAACTCGAAAGAAGAAAAAGTCTAAGTATTGGTACCAAAGGTATCGTCTGTTCTCTCGTTTCGATGAAGGCATTAAACTCGATAACGAGAGCTGGTATTCAGTGACTCCAGAGAGGATCGCACAGCACATCGCCACCAGATTTTCTCACATGGAGAATAATGTAATTATCGATGCTTTCTGTGGGGCGGGTGGAAACACCATTCAGTTCGCTTTGATTTCACCCTTCATTAAAGTGATAGCCATTGATATCGACGAACGAAAGATAGGATTAGCCAAACATAACGCGAAAATATATGGAGTCGACCATCGAATTGAGTTCATTGTTGCGGATTATATGCTGTTCGCGAAAACTTGTGTTTTCAAAGCTGACGCCGTTTTTTTAAGCCCTCCCTGGGGTGGCCCTAAGTATCTCAAAGAAGAGAATTATACCTTAGATATGATGACACCCAACGGAACCGATGTTTTCCAAATGACTAATACTTATATCACACCAAACATAGGCTTTCTATTGCCGCGCAATATCGATACCAATGAGTTAAAAGGATTGGTCGATGAAGACATTGAAGTCGAACAGAATCTGGTAAACAGTAAGATAAAGACAGTGACCGCATATTTCGGAAATTTGATTCGTTCTAAAAAATGAACGAATAAATGAACTTTTTTTTTATTTTATATTATTTTTTTGATTTTATTTTGAAGACAAAAATCACTTAATTTTAAATCATTTGAACTTTTGTTCACTTCTATCATAAATATGTCCACAAATTTATTTTAAATCTTATGTTTTATAAATAAAATTGATTTTCTGCTCCCATTTCCGAAAATTATAACCATGATAACTTATTAAGAACTTGGATATGAGTTTGAACTTTAGTTTAGTCAGTAGTCTTCACGAGATGTCAGCTCTGATTGGAAGCCAAACGACTGCACAGAATCTCCAATCAAATAATTGAGGAAACCTTTGATTCAAATGCATTTAATCTGAATTACTGACAGATTTTTATTAATATATTATTTTATTTAATGCTTTTTATTTGTTTTCAATTTTATTAATTACTTTCAAGTGTTGATTCACTTTTCAATTTGAATATTTTTTTGGATCAATTGTCGAACAATTTTAGTGAACAAATGCCGAAACCGAAGTCAAAGGTAATTCTCAACCAATCAATCAAAGAAGAAGACATAAAACCTTTGGAATCAGGAGTTTCGACAAATGAACGTATTTTGAAAGAATTGCATTTAATATATGCCGATCCAAACAACGGCTTGATATCAATCGGACAAAAACTTGGATTACATTTATTGGCGCCACGAAGAAAGATAAACGTTTTGCTGATCGGAAACCATTCGGCCGGAAAGAGCTCTTTCATCAATTGGTATATCAATGAAAAGGTTCAGAGGACAGGAGTGGCCATTGAAACACAAGGCTTTACTTTTGTGACAAATGGAAAAAAGAGAGAATCACTGACTGGAAGGGCTACCATTCATTTGTATCCACATTTCAAGACATTGGAGAAGATTCCGGGAGTTATTGAATATTTGTCAACAGAAATATCTGCTTCGAAGACCAATAAATTCAATTTAGTGACGTTTATAGACACTCCCGGTTTGGTGGATGGGGACGTCCACTACCCGTATGACGTCGACAAATCAATTATGTGGTTGGGAGACTTGGCAGACCTCATATTTGTCTTCTTTGATCCAATAGGACAGGCATTATGTAAGCGAACCTTGAATTTGGTGGAAAAGTTGAACTCAAGACACTCCGATCGAATGCGTTTCTATTTGTCAAAAGCGGACGAAGCGGGACACGAGTCGGACAGACAGAAGGTTATGATGCAAATCGTCCAGGAGTTGTGTAAAAGACCCGGTCTTAACAAATGTGGGTTCGATATGCCTACCATTTATGTGCCAATCGATGGAAAAGAGTCCAAATGTGTTAATCAAATACAAGAGGTCTGCAGTGATATCGAAAAGACAATTAATTACACGATTCAAAACACTTTGAATACTCTGGAGAAGGATTGCGAACAATTGATTCAACTGATCAACGCTAAGATCGAGTCCGACACCAATCGAAGAGCTGCTAACTTTAGGGCCAGTCTTCGTGGCATTAGTTTGGGAATATTCGGAGTGTTTTTGCCGCTCATCCTTTTTCTCAATTTTCTTGCGAGCAGTTCTACTTCCGGTTCACTAAAATCACTGCTCGGAACTAATTCTGTCGAAACAATTCAAAAGTATTTATATCCGATCCACTCGTTTTGGTCAGTACTGCCGGCCGAGTATCACATGCACGCACTCACACTCATCATAGGTCTGGCCGTAATGTTTGTTCTTTTGGCCAAATGGTGTGCCCGACTCAGTCCTACACTCCCGCGGAAAGAGAAGAAGTATTTGGTGGAAAAGAGAGATTTGATCAGTAAAACAATATTGAACAGAAGGCAGTCCCTCTATAAGGACTATCTTTTCCAGAGTGTGGGCGAACACGACTTCACTTCTTGAGAATATTTTCACAATTATTGTGCCTTTAATTCACATTTATTTTATTGGTTTTATCGGTAGTTTATGAGCTCTTTTAAAATGAGTTTTATTTTTCAATAGTTTAAGGGATTGAATGACTGTTTCGTATATATTTAACAAATTGTTTGTTATTATAACTCATTTTATTTAAAATATGATTATAACTCAAAATAAAAACCTCTTTTAATTGAAAAATAAATACTCAAAACATTTATATATTAATTAAAAAATAGAAACAAAATTCAAATAAATTCCTAATTTCTTATCGAACGGCGTTTAAGACTCATTTGTTCGCTATTTTCGAGCGAATCCTTTTGTCGCTTATATTTTGGTCGAATAGAGTCGGGAAATGAATTGGGATTAAGTCGAAGAGAGAGCTGCCATAAAATAATATATATTATATACGACCAGGTATTGAAAAATCCCAAAATATAAGCCATTACTCCATAAGCAAAATAATAGGCCAACGAAAAGAGGATCTATTGATTGAACAAAGTTTTAAATATAAGCAAAACAAGAATAAGAGGTCTTACGTGACATGTGATGAAAAATAAGAATAAAAGATGTCTAATATGACAATAAGTCTTAAGGACGCCATAATTAGAATCACTGGACGCCAACATTTGTTTGTGTCTGCAATATATGATATGCGACAGACAACAAGTCATCGGTATTTGAAAGAATAAAAGCTATTCAAACAAAACAATAGTTTTGACTCTTGTTTTAAACTCAGGACATTCTCACCAAAATTGATCCAAGAATATAAGTGAAACCTCCCGGAAGATACGAATTGCCGATAATCATTCCCCAAACAAAGCAGATACCGATATGTTCATCCAGAACATAGCCGATAAACCAAGGACCTGTTAGTCAATTAACATTAAACATAATTTCAGAGTTTCAGTTATAATCGAACCAATTGTTGCGTAGAGAGGAATGGCTATCAAAGGAAACATAATTTTGTTGATATTCGCCAACAAATACAGTTTAAATAGAAATCTTCGGGTAGTCTTCGTTTCGGCCAATTCTTCGATACATTTGCCTTAAAATAAAATTTTATAAAATAATTTCCAAATATTATTGTTTCAAACCTTTGTTAGAAATCTTTATTATTTTCAATAATAGAAGTGGAAGAACACAAAGACTCACTGAAAACCCGAACAGAAAATAGCCCTAAAATATGTCAATCGATTAAAAACTTTATGCGAATAAACAAAACAAAACATACAATCGCTCGGTTGTGAGTCCTCAGTATAAATCGGGCCCCAAATGGAAAGTTAGGTATTGAACCGTCCAAAGAGAACTGTTGTTTAACTGTTTTCTTGTTGTGATCGATGTCCTGAAAACAAAATTAGAATAAATTAAGGAAACGGAAATATTTTGAAATTAAACTGACGTTTGCGGTCACTTCTATCCAATGCAGACCAGAATTATAATCATTTGGATTCCATGGGTGGACATAAAGTGGTCCGGATATGTGTTTCATTTCATTCCATTGTTGGCCATTTATTCGGAACTCAACTGAAGATATCTTATTCTTAGAAAAGACAAGAACTCGAATATGAGTGGAATTTGAAATTCTATGGAGAGGTTCCCATTTCGGCATTGAATATAAAGAGTTCTTTGGATTTGTTATCAAAATAATTGGCCACTCATTTAGTTTAAAGTCAATGAATGTGAAGAGGTTGTGGTCGATAGCAGCCAATCGAATGGTACGCAAGTCTTTCCAATCAGACAATTCGATCTCCAAATAACCGGTCGGTTGACTCGAATACATGTGATTTACTAAACCTCCGATTGTGTGGTAATGACCGCAAACATACGGACCGCTAATAAATATTTAATCTAATTAAAAATTAGGAAAACTTAAGGAAAGCCTCACTTAATAATTTCTCTGAGACCCGGATCGGGCATTGCAATAGAAGAGGTCGGGTAGTGTCCGAACCAAACGGTATAATTGCTTTCAATTTCCGATTGTTTTAATTGTTTTAAATTATTGATATCCTTGTCATGGAGTAAACCAATGAAATTGAAGGGTCTTTTAGGGGACGGGTCGAGACAGGCGTCGACACCAATAAAACTATAGGTTTCAGTCTCATGTTGTAAACGAAATTTATAAGAACGGGTATTATTCGGTCCCCGCATTGAATACTTTCTGAAGTAATTGTTAGGACTCTTCCAATTGAAGACATTGAAGTTGTCTTAAAATAATATTTAAATTAGAAGACATCAAAAGAATAGATTTTTGAGACAAACCATGATTTCCTTTGATGTCCAACCAATTGGTTCGGGAACTGATATTTGTTTTGTTGAGAACATTCCAATACATAATCCATTCTTCTTCGAAGACAGTGGATCCCATGGGATCTCTGGTTCGAGAATCAGTGAGATCTCCGGTGACCAACACTACCGATGGTTTAATTATATCGATATATTCTGTGCAAAACTGTTCCAAATCTGGTGACCGCTTCGGATCAAAATTAATACTTAAGTGAAGGTCTGATATCTAAACAAATGAAAGAAAATTAATTATCAATTGATGTGAAGATAAAATCGATGAAAACCTGTAGAAACCAAAGGGTATGCTTCAGTTGATCATCGATTCTGATTAAGTCATTAGTTCTTAATTCTGAGAACCTTTTGTATCGTTCGAGAGAACCGCTGTCTTCAAAGTTCTTGAAATCAGAATCAGTTCTTAAATTATCCAAAAATTTAGCCACAAATGTGGAGGTAATGAAAATGAAAGCAATTAAACAAATGGTTAACTTTGTTAGCATTTTCTTAAATTCCTTCCAATCCATAAAATAGATAACAATTTAACAAAATTAACAAAAATTTAAATAAATCCTAAATTAAACTTAAAAATTATGTATTTTTTACAAATCACTAAAAGACCGGATATTTGTTGTCATAATTGGCGTCAAATCTTTGAAATGACACTAAACTCGAGTATAAACTTATTTACAGTCTTTTCAACAATCGATTTAATCATTTAATATTATAATTGAAATTTTCTATTATTTTTAAAATCATTTTTCATTTATTATTAAAAATATTCATTAAATAAATTGCGATAAAAGAAAAATATATCATTTATTTTATAATCTATTAAAAACATCAATATATCTGCCCTCTGATGGCAACAATCTCTCACTTTTAACTAAATTACCAAGGAAAGTATTTGCAAAATATTTATAAAAGATAATGGTGACAGGCAAATAATTTAGAAAAATGGCAAGTTCAATCAAAACTCAGCATAATTAGTCTTTATCCAATTATGTTAATAGTAAATTTGTCAAATAATCAAGGAGACTTTAAGCTGTTCTTCGAATTTGAAGCTATCCGTCCAAATATTAGGCAAAATCAGCTCTGATATAAACTAATGACTTGTTCATATAAATTTTAAAAAGCAAAATCAGCCTTGGTCCATTCCAAGTATTACATTATTACATTGTTTCATTGATTTTAGTGAAAAATAATGAGGTTTAGCATGATGAAATATCAAAATATTAAAGTTAAGATTAAAATCGCGCTCAGAATACAAATAAATTATAAATAAAATTCAATTTCGATTTAAAGTTTACATTAAAACAGATTTATTAAAAGTGAAAAGAAAAATGTCTTCAATTATCTCAAAAGTTATTCTATTAATACTTATCTCAAGTTTTGGATCAAATGGCGACGATTTCCAAAAGAAAATGATTTGCGAACAAAAGACCAATTATATTGACTCTATTGTCGAATTCAAAGACTTTCGATACTTTATGATCGGAGGACTTCTTTACGAATATGACTTCAATTTTAACTTTCGTCGTCGGGTAGTTCTTGCCTATGATATTGCAGATTACGATATGCAGGACATTTATAAATCCGATCCTATCCCTATTGAAAGTGAGTCCATAATAATTAAGTTTATTTGAATTTTAATTGAATTATTTGCAAATAGTGGGCAAATATCTGTCGGGCTTTTATGTGCCACCAATTAATTGCTCGAATGACATAAAAGAGAACTGCACTCAAATTAAATATAATTTGAATAATGTCCTAATTGTTGTTATATACAATTCATTTCTTAACTCATATCAAGTGTTGGCCAAAAGGTATTTCCCGGCAATCAATATTTACAGAGGAATAAAAGGTTGTGAAGGTTATAATAAGACCGCAAATGAATCCAGTTTTAGACAATCGGAATACAAAACTGAAGAAAATGTTGTTTCACAAAATGAAACTAATGGCCAAGATGATGAAAATGGTGGTTCAAAAAATGAAACTAATGGCCCAGATGATGAAAATGGTGGTTCAAAAAATGAAACTAATGGCCCAGATGATGAAAATGGTGGT
>JAQGCE010000521.1:0-11812 GCA_034699185.1 Eupelops torulosus
CGACTTCACTATTATTGCTAATAGTGTTTGTCTGATAGCAGTGCTGTTTCTGGTTCTCAGGTGAGGCCGGCGGCGATATTTGGCAGTGCGATAAGGACTGTGCTATAGATGGCTTACTATATTGATATTGGCCTGAATTCCAGTGCGAGTATGTATTGCCGTATTGATCGCAATAATAATTTGTCTGACCGTTCGATTGTTGTGGCTGTGCTTGAGATGATGGCACCCAAAGCATTGGATCTTTGGCACTATGAACCATACGTGAGCCTATTTGAGGAATGGGTTGTGTGCATTGTATTGTGTTGTTTGGTGCCGTCCATTGAGAGACATTGCAGTAGTTGTTCTCCACGTATGGCACCGACTGTTCGTATGACTCGTTTGGATGATATTCGTATTCAGTCTTTATTTGATTGGATTCTTGTTTCACATAAATATCATTTGAATTCAACTGTTGATGACTTTGTGGTCGAGACTGTGGCTGAGGAATAGACTGTTGAAGAATATAGCGGTGGGTCTCGGAATTGGGCACAATCTGTGAGCCTTCATTGACGAGGAGCACACTTTCGATGTCCTGCCACATCTAAAAATTAGTTTCGATTAGTTTTGATTTTCAAAAAATAATAACAAAATAAATGAAAAGAAAGTTTTAAAAAGTTTTTTGAAAGGGTTTACTCACGTCATGAAAGTCTGTCATCTCATTAGTCATTTTGTGGACTAATTGGGACATAACTGAAACATATGATTGTCGACGAGTTGGGAGCAAACAATACTACGAATCCCGTCTAACACAGAGCCGGAGCTATATTTCACTATAACATTCACTATACCTGAAGGCAGACAACAAACTCTGAAATTTGTTGGTTGTGCGAAGTCTGACAGTCAGTCTCACTCTATAAGACTTCTCTTTGGCTCTCAGTTCACAAATGTTTCGGTTGTGTAACAGAGATATTAGTCAATGCTTTAGCCCTAAAACGGGGAGAGTTTTAATGACTGGAAGTCCCACACATTCCATATATTCTGATACAAACTTTTTCACTGACTGTCGAAAAAAATCTCTGACTCAGACTGGAATCAGTCGGACAGGTATTGTGGAATGAACTAAACCATCAGTAGAGAGAACTTCCATCGCTGGCAGAATGTGCGACGCCTTAAAGTGAGGCATCCCCTCCCTAAGGGTTGGCTATTAGTTGTGTCATAAGCCAAACTTATTCTCTCCGTATGACTTCGGGCGCACTTCTCCTCTTTTATTAATACAGTGTTCATCTGAGGCACAGACACCTGACCTTCAGAGAGCACAATACCTAGGTGAGGTCACGTGATGCTTATTTTGTCTAACTTTCTGTCCGTGAAATGGCTTTTAATGCATCAGCACTTCATAAAAGATAATTGTTGTGTGGCTTCGGTTTTGCCGTACAATGGCTTACAATTCACTGATGACTAATACAATTGAATGAACGCTTTGAACACTTCTTCCTCTCGACCGACAACCTATTGATCAGATAATCACAAAAATACACCAAAACATCTATTTTTCACTAATTTTTTTTTGAGCCGAATGTCAGACTATTTATCAAAATATTAACACAACTTTCGCCCAAAAATCTCCGAAATATTTAATTTTGATTTATTATTGACTCAGAAATTATTAAAATGTTCTCAAATCATATTTCAAACGTAAAAAATAGTTGAAAGATATGTTTGAAAAATAAAATATTTTGCGAAACTAAACCATAAACAGATTGAAGTCAAGTCATAAAGTAATAAAGACAGTGGTGTGCAATACTCAGGTACAATGATCTTCAAAAAGTATTTTCCATTTATAAAGGAATATATGAGTATTAGTGATGCCATAGTTTGTCATTCTTTTAGGAAAAGTCCTTTTTATGATTTGTGATGTTAGTGAGGACCCGACCATAAATGTATTTCCTCTAATGTAATGCAAGATCAATAGTGCAATAGAGGGACGCATTCAAGAAATGCAGTGATAGAAGTACTGAGCGGAAGATTATGGTTTGGATCGGATAGTGAACTGAATCACTATTGTGTGGGTTTTTATACCACAAATGACACGATTAGCTGTGGCTGACCTCAAAACAAGAATTTAAACCAATGTATTGTTTCACAAATTTTTAATAACTCGTAAAATAATTAAACGTTTAAAAAGTTATCGATTTCTGAATGCAATCACTTATGAATTGGTCTCCTTTTGATCAATAATTGCTTAAGTAGTATATAATTTAAAGTCAATCCCTCCCCGGATATGGGTTGGTAGCTCTCATTCTGTCTAATCTTGCATAGAATATATGCAGAATATTCGACCATTAAGTCTCTCTCTCTCTCTCTCTCTCTCTCTCTCTCTCTCTCTCTCTCTCTCTCTCTCTCTCTCTCTCTCTCTCATTCTCTGCTATCATTCATTCATATATTCATTTCTGAAGAATTTGGATCGTCATTCACGTAAATCAATTATTGTGAGTCCTCTTCAGCCGCTCCTTTGCTTCTATAGGTTTGAGTAAAAGTAGTCATTAATACGTCGGATAAACTAAATCATCAAAAAAGGGCACAAAAGATGAGACAATTTTGTTTTCATTTTTCTCTCTCTTAACAAAAAATATTAGTCTTTTGGTTAGACTTCAGGCAGAGGTATAAGTATTTGTCAGTCCTATCAATTCTATTGAAAAATATTTGTGTACGCGTTTTCGTACACCTGTGCCGTTCATCGCATAACTGCTTCAAATATTTATTCTCTGCGGCATTATTTTGATGGCCAACTATTTTCTTGTCTAAAATCGTTGAAAGTATTTAAAGCTTTCAATTCATATCTTTTCCAATTTGTTAAATGATTTTTAGCCAACCATTTGAAGGCTATTTTATCTATTCTTGGCTATGGTTATGGATTCTTAAAAATGATTTTCTTTCTCACCTTTTCCCGACTCAATGCGAATGTAAGGGTTTTTAAAGAAACTCGTAAAACATAATTAGTAAAATTTTAGCAAGTTAAATCTCACTGTATCTAAGAAATGATGGTCCTACGTAAAAATATCGGCGCTTTTCATCTCCATGTTTAATTATATCTTGTTGATAAGTTAGAATAAATTTCTAACATTAATTCCAAGTTAAAAACTAATTGATTTATAATTAATGGTTTGCGGAAAAATTCATTCAAATGACATTAAAAATAACCCCATTTTTTACATTAAATTAGAATAAAGTAAAACATCTGAATATGGATTTAGTGATGAAATCTATGCAATACTTGAATCGATATAATGGCCTGATTTGGGTTAGCATATGGTTGTAGTGCACATCATATAAACTCAATCAATCTTTTCTCTCTTAACTTATAATAATCGTAAAAACATTTTCTTTCTTTCAATGACTTTAAATATTTATTAATGGTTTTTGGCTTAAAGTTTAGTATCGGTTGTAAAGTAATAGTGTTTTGATGTATTAGAGTATTCAGTATTCGGAACAGTCATCGGACTTCCTCTGAATGAGATAAATGAGTTCATAGTTTATGTTAATCACAATTAAAAAATATTATGAATTTATTTTTTCATTGGTTGAGAAACACAATTCATTTAACTACTGGATATTTAATTGAAGTAATGCATCAAGATAATTAATTCATGATTTCAACATCAAAATCAAAAATCAAATTAATTATAATTTATTGAACTTTTCGTTTTCAATATTTCTTATATGAATTTTGTCTTCAAAATCAAAATCTGAATGAAATGAAAAACACTTAAGGCTTCTGAGGCTTGGATTTCATAAATTTGATTGAAAATTAGCCAAAAGTAGTGATGTTTTTAAAAAATGTTTGCAATGTTTGTAACGATTACTAATGAATTTTCATGAATTTTGGGGTTTGAGTCCATCGCTAATGAGAAACTATTTCATGGTTTGCCTCAAAGACTAATTTTCTTAGTCTTTGTTTGAGACCTCAAAAGTTGAATATTTTTCAATAATTTATTGGTTGAGATCTGTTTTTATGGTAAGTTGACATCTGATGGTAGTCTTGTCTACGGAAGAAGTTGTGTGCAGAACACAACTGCCAAACTATCCTGACTTGTGAGCAACGAATTACTCAAATAGTCATATACCCAATGATTAGTGATTTGCAGTTATGTTTAAAGTCTTGAATTGACAGACAAATAGACACTGAAATCAGTGGTGTCTTCATATACCCCATAATTGTGAGCCTAAACATTGATTTGTGCCCTAAAGCCTCTCAAAGCCAATAATAAGACACTTGAAGTACAAAACAATTGTTTCTTAGAAAGTGAAGCATTTTTTTCAACCAAATAATGAAATTGAGTTCAGATTCACTGTTGGATTGTTTTCAATTCAATCGATTGATAAATGAGGGCATGAATTATGAAATTGCAGCTCAATTTTGGTCATCAAAATGTGTTTTTGATTCCTCTCAACTCTAATCGCAGTGCAATTGAAAGCAAACAAAATTTGTAATTAATATTTGAAATCACTTTAAATGTTATTTTATTTTTTGATTATATAATATATGGCAGACATTACCCGAACCAACATATTTGAAGAGCGAATCAAATAATTTAAATAATAATATGTTAATGTCTTTCAATGTTTTAATACAAGAGATTCATTAGATATTCATGAAATTGAGGCGAAAAACAATATTAAATGTTGGGATAAATGGGGAAAATGTTTACACTAATGAAAAATTATTTGCAATTTTTTTTTGTTTAGCTGATGTGTAGGCTTTCCTTTAATATGGAACTAGTAGGGGAACTGTTATCTCATCAATTGATCAAGCTCATTCTCATTGCATATCATATAAAGCAACAAAACAGCGGGAATTAACCACAATAGACCCCTCAATAGACCCTCAAAAACTCAATTTAAGTGTAAAGTCGAGAATGTATTAACTATTTTCCACTCTATTAAACATTAGCCACTTCTTGTTCAAAGACTATGATTGCGCCAATAATGCCAGCGCTGGTCCGCAGCACAGGTCCACAGCGATGGCCTCACAATTTGTTTCATTTTGATGGCACCCAAAAAAGAACTCAAAATATTCATTTATTTTTAATATTTTTTAAGCGGTGGGAAGCATTTGCCGGCATATAAATGGGCCAAACGATTGACAGTTCCTTACAGCTCACCATTTCTTTAAACAACTATTACTCCGACAGATATACCGATTAACAGTAAATTTGGATTTTCTTTTGATAGCTTTTATTTAATTGTTTCGTTCAAATAGTTTTAAATCTTCTCATGATTTTAGTGATTTGGTCACACATTAAATGACAGGTCAATGGTCTTCTAATATATTTTCTTACAATATTAACTCAGAGTTATTGAGCTCAGAATGAAATGAATGACTTTCTTTACATTTAAGTAAAATAATACCACTTTTTGAACAAAAAGCAATTGAAAGTGTTATTAGCGGTTCAGCGTATGATCATACTATAAAAACCGGTTTTATTTGCAAATAAGGAACGGATTTGTAATGGCGCTAAGCGGATTAAATTCTGGGTTTTGTGAGTTTTTGCACTGTTTAATGCAAACTCCTGATCTGCACCATTGTAAGTCTGGTCCTTGTTTGGAATCAAAATAGTATTATCGTAGACTGAATCGCATATATCGATATGTGAGCCCTCTTTCACTCTCTTTCTCTTTTTCAATGCTCTGAACATCAGTTCAAAGACTGTTTGAGTGCCAATAGTGAACAGTCCGGAAGCCCTCACTATGTGGTCTTAGAGCTGAACTGACAAGTTTTACTATTGCTTCATATGTTGCTCGACATCGTGACACTTGACCTCACAGGTTATTAATGAGAGCACGGGTCAAATGGCCAACAGAGGCAACAGCGCATACACTTGAATGGAGACCCAAACCAAATATTATTCTACTTTTTTCTCGGCTTTTGTGGCAAATATAATACAAAAATCAATTTGTTGTTTATTACAGAATTGATGTTTGAAAACAACTTAAGAAAAGAATTCGATCAATCAATTTATTAAATGGTTTAAACATTTTTCTTTTTTGTGTCTAATCTTCTTATTTTCCTAAATTGTCTTTGAAAATAACATCAAAATCATTTTGTTTGATGACTAGCAAAATGTTTTTGTTTTTTTTCCGCAGAGAATTGACTTCAGATTAATTTTTGATAATAATCTGAGACATTTGATACAAATGTTAATTTGATTAACACTTAAAAAATGTTGAATATCGAGATAAATCAATTTTTATCAAGAATTGATTGAAATTCAATGGATCGTTAACTTCAACCGATTATTCAAAGATAGCTTTAAAAGCATGACTTCGAGGGCTGTCTTTAACGGTTAGCTTAGTTTTGAAAATAATTTTCACCAAATATTTAGTGAATTGGTTCACCTCTAAGACGGCTAATGAATCAAAAACTCATTGACTTTCACTCTCTTCTCCTGAAAGATATTTTTCTTCGAAAGTATTTTTTGCTGAAAATTAATCGTCAAATGAATTAAAGCGAAAAATAAATTTATATGAACTCAACTAAACATTAAATAACTTTAAGACAGAAATTCTTCTCTCATATAAAGGATATAATTCATAATAAATTAAAGGAAATATATATCTTATTTTTATGAGTTATTTGAATAAATTAATACTAAAACTTTGAACTTTAGTCGTCTTTTTCATCGGACAAAATTCAATCGATATTTGATTTTTAATAGAGTTTTAACGAATGAATTCATTTTTGACTTCCAAATGATATGTCAATTGTTTTGATAGTGGACTACAGGATGTCAGTTGTTTTTTATCGTCAGCACAGAACAGCACTGAACAGTATAGAGCAGCACAGAACAGAGCACAGCCAGAAAAGAGAAGAGAGAAGTTACCAATTTTTTCAAATCAAACTCAAAGACCAAAACCACTTCCTATGTGTGAGTGTCGGTGTGGTTCGGGTGAGAGAAGTCTATTTCATATAAAACATAATGCTTTTGGAAAATAAGTTTTCAAATAAAGGAAGTTATTATTAAAAGCAATATTGTCTGAGAATTTTAAATCTGATGATAACTTTTACCGTTCAATGATTCGCGAAACTATTTTGCCAGTAATGAACGGAAACCTTTTTCAGCTAGCTAATTAATTAGAATCGGAATTTGGTATTCCTTCCGGTTGTGCACTACCGCACACTTTCAAAGCCATAACCATTACATAATGAAAATGAGTTTATGATAATTGTTTTAATCATTTCATTTTAAAAGAGAGTCTCTCCTCAAGAATTATCTAAACAAATGGTATGCAAGAGGTTAGCCCTTTCATAATTGTTCATAGCATCGATAAATCAAAAAAGGCTTCAAATGATAGCTCCTGGGCCAGTGATATTTCATGTGAATGACAGCTAATAAACTGACCTCTAATATTTTATTTAAAATTTAGAAAATTTATATGGCTTTCTTATCTGATCTCAATCATCTTGTACGTTCGATTTTTTTGTATCAGTTTAATAGCATTTTAAAAGTTAAAATTTCATTTTTATCGGAGGACCACCACATATAAGGCACTTAAAACTCTTGTGCTTAATTTGATTTTAGACCATTTAAATTACTTATAATTATAGCATAGATAATAACCTCGAGTAAATTTGTTTAAGCCTTTGGTTATTGAAATCAAAAGTCCTTGCTAATTAGTAATTATTGATATTTAATGACTAACCAGTGATTAGAAATTATGCAAACACTGTCTCATTATAGACTTGATTTGCAAATTATTTCTCTTAAAGTTATTCGAGAATTGTTTGCATTAAAAACATAGCCCTTGAGTTCGAACCCCTTTTTCTGTTGGCAATTAAAAGCTTATCAAATCGGGAGCACTGGTTGGGAGGGCGGAACCGATTTACAAGAAACAGATTCTTCAAACTGACAATCATTGGATCGAAGCACACAATTCTGGATTTGGCGACGATTTTTCCGATTTGTTGAGCTGTAAGTCCACTAATTATAGTTATTTTGATGACTATAACGACCGATAGAACCGATCGAAACACTTATTACTTCTTTCGGTAATCAAATTAATTGGTCGACAAAAAAAAGGTAAAACAAAATGAATGAATGTATCGGTTTGTCTCCAAAACTCAATTGTTTACAAACTCTTTATTTACGCTAAAAGTAATCGATGCGAATCCAAGAGAGAGGTAAAAAACAGAGCAAATGTACTTTCACCTATTGGTTTACTCTCCACATTCTTTATTCAATTATAGTAAACACTTTTTTCCGTTTGTTTTCTTTCTCTGAGTTTTGGTATTTTAAAAGTTAAACTTCAGATTCAATAGACTTTTTGTGTCTTTTCTGTTAAACACAATATTGATGGTCATAAAGGCACAGACTATACAAACCAATTCATGTCTGGTCTACCCTCTACCTGCTGTGCCATTCAGTTTGTGTCTACTTATAGACCTATTAATTCAAGAGAAATGAGACTAATTTAAATCAAAATGAAATTCAAATAAAACTCTTTTTAGTATTTAATAGATTCCCCGAAAAATTGAATTAATTTTTCAAATTTAAAATATTGTAATTTGTTTTTATTTTATTGAATGATCGATGAATTTTGTTGGAAATTTGAAATTTAAATAAAGTTTAATGCGTTTAAATTGTTTGAGAAAAATAAAAATTCTGACTAAAAGGTGTGAATCAAACAGTTTTTGAAAATAGAAATAAAAATTGATATCAATTATACGAATTTAAGTTCAAATCAGTTGATTGTCTGTCAATCCATCGAAGATTTATTTCCAATAATTCGTTGTTTCGATTAATTGGAAGATAGAGAGCATTGCTTTGAAGTCAAAGACACTATTTTTCACTAATTTTATGCAAAATTTACTTATAGTTCAAAGCGTTTAAATCAAATGTAATTTTTCTTCCAAAGAACCAACAAAACCAACAAAAACTATTGTAAAATAAGTTGTGGTTATAGTGGTTATAGTGTCATAATTTAATTGCTAACTTACATTATAAAAGTCGGAAGAATTGTGTCCTTCAGACGACTGGTCATTATATTCCACTTAAAATTTTCAATAATTGTGTTTAAAGCGAAATATCGATTCTAACCTCAAAGCGATTTCCAAAAATTTAATGATTTGAAGCATCAGATACTGAGAAACAGAATTGTGGGAAATCCTCATATAATTGTCTTTCGCTTGATTACAGACTATTTCTCAAATGGTTGAAGAATTTCTCAAATAATTTTCCAGATTTTTGACATTAATTGAGAAATAATTCAGAAATGTAGAGAGAAACAAGCAAATTTTTCTCTTGATTAGGCTCAGAGCAAATAATATAAAGTGTTTTGAGATATGAGAACTCAAAACATAACTTAGATTTAGAGTTAAACAAAATTATTTGAAGCCATCGATTGCGTGAATTGAGGCAACAAATTATGTAAAACTGATTAAGAAATTAAAAGAAAAGATAAATCAATTATTTTTCTTCAATTATATGCTTCAGATTTAATGAGAAACAGGAAAACAATTAAATTGAATTAATTCTAATGACAATATTTATTGCAATTTGTTAACTCAAAAAACAATATAAATAAATGTTTAGTCATTTTTAGATAATATCTGAATAATAGATGAACTCAAATATGTTGAATAAGAGGTTCCTCTAATGAAATACTGAGGGATCGCATGTATTGTTAATTTATATTCTTCAGGAATTTCGATCACTAATCAGAGGAAAGTCATAACTTATGGCAACATTAATACTCAAATCACGGATACTTAAAGAGTCTTATTCAATGCCTGTCTTTTAATATAGATTCCTTTTACTTTGGTCTGGCCTTAAATATTCTGTGCTATGAATATGTTTGGTATGACTCGCGAAAAATAAGGCGTTGGTTAGTTGGAGGTTAAAGAGCACCGGAGTAAAAAAAATAAGAGAAATTTTTTCAGTTCTGTTTCAGAGAAAACTAATGTTGAGTTCAGTACCGCTTTGAGCCAAATATCAAATATAGTGCAGACGTTTCTAATTTAACGAATACTTTGCCAATACTTTTAATAATTTGTTAGCACTTGAAGGGAACACCAGAGAGAGAATGCTCGCAGATCTCAACTGCTAGACTGCATGTCCATCGGCCACATCCGAAAGCTATGCTTCACTAAAACAGTGGATTCCCTACAAGAGGTCTTCTTATTACCAAATAAATAGTTTGGACGAATATAAGGCTCTAACAAATTGCTAATAACAGAGCTGTCGATTAAAGCCATCATATCTTAAGATTTTTTTGCCGAACGAAAAAATATAATAAGAAAATATCATTTTCTAGTTTTCTGCTCTCAAACCAAAATTGATTGAAAAAAATGTATTCAGAATATAATTAATTCAGAAATATTTGGTAATTACCTTTAATTTGCTTTGATTTATATGCGATTTGTCACAAAACTTGTGTAAAAGAAGGTATTTATTATGAGCTGAGAATCATTTCATAATTGGTTTTATATTTTTTAATGAACTGCTATTCTCTTCAATTAATATTAATATTAATTATTATAATTGAATAAAATTAATAATAAATTCTTTTGATTTTCACTGTATTTCTATCGAATGGCTTAAAATATAATTAAATGAATAAGTGATGTAAAAATGTTTTTATTTCAATTTGGAGAATAACAAACAGGATGTTAAGCATTGGTAAATATTTGCGACAAAAGTCTCCGTATAATCAATGATTCAAATATACGGCAATAGTTTTAAAGCACATGAAAGAGAAAAACGGAAACAACAAAGAAGTGCTAAAAATAATAATAAAAAATTAATTTTTGAGATTTTATTTATCGGATGCAAAATGTATTCAATGCTAAAAATACATACATTTTATTAAAGCCATCGGAACTTCCATTCAGTGAATTAATCAAATGTATAATAAAATTATCTTTTTTATGATAAGACAAGATTTTTGTGTTTGTTTCTCAACATTAAAATAGTTGTGAATGAAATGAAAATATTTTACGCACTTTTGTTTCAAAATGTAATAAACAAAATGTTTTTGAGTATCGCAAGAATTTTATCTGATTTTTGATAATTTTGTTTTTTATTTGAGACCATTTTTTAAACAAAAATAGAGATAATACTAAAGTTTTGAAATATTTTACTACTTATGTGAATGAAAGACATAAACGGATCAGAACTCGCATTGAAATACATTTTCTACGAGTTTTTGAGATATTTTGTTGGAGTAAAAAGAAATTCATTGAAATATTCGTGAAGTGAATGAATGAGTTTTTTCTCAATTTTTTCATTTTTCGACATTAAAAATATAACCGAAAAATAATTTTTGATTCCAAGACATTTAGCATCATTTGCAAGACTACTATTTGGTAGTATTATGTGTTGGGCCTCCCATGTCGTCCAAATGCCACCTGAAGCGGACCAACCAATGAGATATCGGCGAATGGGATGCAGTCATTCAAATGAAAATCAGTTCAATTAAATTCTTTTCCTCTCTTATTATAAAATTTGTTTTAAGAGATATTCATTTATTAAGAAAGACATGAATATTAATACGAGAGCCCAATGTATGGCGGGTTCGGTCACCTCAACTACTATTTACTTGAGTTATGATTATTATTATTGGAATTGGAAGTGAAAGCCAGTGAAGGGTTCGGAAAGTCATAACTTTAGATTCGAGTACTTTTTTTTTATTTGAAAAGAAGAAAAATAAATTGCGTGACAAAGAAAGAAGTGAGTGAAGTGCACCCATATATTAATTCTATGAGCCTGTGCTCTCTCTCGCTCTCCGTTGCTAAGCTGACAGAGAATGACTGGCCATAGAGGCCGTATATCTCGTG
>JAQGCE010000522.1:0-11804 GCA_034699185.1 Eupelops torulosus
AAAATCCTGTAAAAATCCCCCCTCTGGAAGGAAAATTCAAAAGTCCCCTACCTTGATCCCCCCCCCTGGAGCCTCGGACCTTGGCCATCACTGCTTATATTGATGTTTATATTTATTGTTTATTCATCCATTGCTTTAATTATATAAATAAATGGAGAATATTCTGTGTTTAACTAAAGACTATGAGTGGACTTAACAAAAATGATTATCATTTTTCATCATGAAATTACCTTTTACATTTTTACAAACAAAAATAGATCACAATTTATAACATTATTATCTAACCTAAAAGCTCGACGATATTTAATAAATAGTAATATATTTATATTGTCTCAACCTTTGCCCTAAATTATTAGAGCCTTGGACTCGATCTTAACTCTATATGTATTCAATCGATCGGTAAAAACAATGGGAAACCATTTGGTATTCTCATCACAATTTGTGTTCATATAAATTATTATTATTTTATGAAACAAAATAACAATTTTGTCCAAAATTAATAACCACTTGAATTATAGTCTGGTCTATACATGAGAGTGACTAATGAAATAATGAACAATATTATGACATTTGGACTGTTCTTTCTCCAAATTGTCAAAAAAATAATAAATAATAATAATAATAATAAATTACAAGTTTAGCAAATGATTAAACAAAACAATTAAAACAAGAATTAATGAAATCAGTTACCGACAAACAAAATAAAGAAATATCTACAAACCAAAAGACATCAAGGTTTTTTTAATACAAAAGAGATTTGTTTATAGTGCCTAATCTCAGACATCATTTAACCTAGATTTCAACTTAAGAGCTGACACTTATTCACAAATTTAATGGAGAATCTTATGAATTAATTGTGAGATTAAACCATCCATTCATTGATTGTTAAGAGACATTGACTCAAGACTTAAGAGTATAATATATTATTGATATATCATTATTGCATTCTTTAGCTATAAATCACTTTCGTTTATCGTATATCTACTTTTATTATTAGAAATACAACACTTATCTCATTTTGTTCGAGATGATCAAGGATGGGAAGCATATAACAATGACAATTCTTAAAACAGCTGGGTCATTGTTTGAAAGTTAATTAGAAAAATGTAATTTTGTCTATTTACATCTAGTATACTTGGTATAAATTCATTAAAATTGTAAGATTAGATAGGAGGTCAAGGAAAACTAATGACTGGATGTGGACAATTTCATTATGAATTTTATGCTCATTTATTTACTGAGATTTATAAAAAGAGTCAAATTTCTGGGAAATTTGTTTTCTGTTTTGATAGGACTCTATAAAAACTAATATAAACGTAAAAAAACTAAATAAGAATTAGTTTCACTTTGGATATGATAAAAAGTATTACTTATTCTGTGCCAGAAATAGACTTCCCTTTTTAAAAGGAAAAATATTTGCAAAACTTTTATTATTGAAAATATATATTGTATTTAAGCTATAAAATGATAAAATTGTGTTAAATTAAATGCTTCTAAAATGAGATTAAAATCTTATTTTGTGTTAATTTCTTATTCAAAGCCCAGGAGGTGATCCATTTTGAATCAAAATTGTAGATAAACTAGGAAACCTGAAAATTACCCCAAACTTGAATTTATTAAATTAATATCACTATTATAGTAGCACTATTAACGACGAGAGTTGACAGAGGTGACAGTATGTCTGTACTATTAACATTATTTTTATAAGTCTTATGGTTTAGCCGCTAAATGGCGTCAAAGTTGGAAATTTGAAGTTATCAATAAAGGCAAATGTTACATCGTTTCTGACTAATTAGAGCATGCTAAATCGAATGGTGAAAATTAAAATGTTCTACCATTTATAGTTTTTGAGATAGAGCGTATTTGAAAAATTCAAAAAATTCTAATTGAACTCTCACGTAATTTATATTTTTTTTTAATTTATGAATTAAACTGATTTTTATTTTGGATTAAGTATAAAAATAAGGAAAAGGACGATGTTGGTTTTATATTAGAATGCTCCTTTTCTTTTGACCAGAGGAATGTTCTTGTTAGGAGTTGTTCTCATCACAAAATTCTTCTGGTATATCGATTATTCTTATTCGATGATCAGCCCTGTCCTAGATCATATGTGCAGAATTTTAAACAGAGGGGGAAATTTTAAGCTTGTAATTAATGATATGGTTATGGTTTTGCTATCAATGTTTGCTCGAACATGCTCAATCTATGAAATATGTAAGAAAGTTTGGTAAATCCTGCACGTCTGTCCTAGATATTTTTTTTAATAATCTTTCAGTGACAAGATCTAAAAAGAAAAATAATAAATCACCAGAAAATAGTCTTGCTACGGCCAAAAAACTACTTGATTGTTAAACTAAGAGACTTTATAATTTCAAAGTTACTGTTTGAATAAATATTTTTGACACTGGTGATCCTTTTTTATAACACCAAAAATGATAAGTAATTAACGATACATTCAACTCTGCCTAATTTGACCACCTTGGGACCGGAATTTGAGGGATGTCCAATTATAAAATGTGAAAATAGTCAGTGAATATATGGCTAAATTGAAAATTTAACTGTTATTTTGAGTGAAAAATATTAATTTGAAGCCTAGTTTGTAAAAATAAATTTAATTTTTATTAATGAATTGATTAATTAGAATTAAAATTCACAATTAGTTATTGAATTCACAAATATTTTACTAAAAACAAAAAAAAATGCAAACATTTTCTTAGGTTTTTCATAAGAATTGTGAAATTAATATAAAATTATAATAACATTAAAATTATTGAAAATTTTAAAAATTTATGTTAAATTGAAAATAGACAAATTTGAAATTAGTCCAATTTGGGTCTGGTTTCATTTGCGAAATTATACAACTTGTGAAATTAAAGAGCGTGAAGTTACAGAGAAGTGACTGTATATGAAAATAACAAAAATCTTGAATTTAAATAAAACTTTTGCATTTCTGATTGAGTGCAAAATATTCACTTTATTTAAGAAAGTATCCACTTTTTAATATATAAAATACGAAATCTTAAAAAAAATGAAATTTGTTCTCACAATTCAACGCCTGTTTGTTTGTAAACTTAGATTAATTGCATTTTAATTGAAATAATTTCTCGCTTAACAAAAATAAGTTTGAAATCAGCGATGGGCAAACTCTAAATTAGGGGGTCCCGAAAATTTTGAAAATAGGGAGGTTATAAGGGGGTATTGGCAAATTTTGCAAACCTTTACAGACCTAGTACCTGTCCATAGAATGTTAAACTTTCTGAAAAATGTTGTCCACCCTTTTTTAGTTAAATTTCCATTTTTGCACTTATTCACAAAATTTTCCTAGGGGGTAGTTTCGAACCGAAACTAGGGGGTTACTTAGAGACCAAAAAATTAGGATGGCATTTAGGCTATACCCCCTTGAACATCCCTGTTTTGAAGTAAAATATTTCAAAAATAAACTAAAATCTAAATAAACCTTGGCAATTCAAAATCTTTGATGATTTCACTCTTCAAAAACATTTCAACTTAAGAATAATTTGTTTTGAAGGAAATTCATATCAAGTAATGGTTGAAATCTCTTCGAATTTCATTAAAATACTAAAAATACTTAAAAGAAGAGAAAATCGGATATTTTTTTTAAATACACTCAAAAAGTTTTAGAAACTCAAACATTAATTAATAAAAATATTTTCATCGATTATTGAGCTTTTATCTCAAGTGCTGTCTTAAAGTAATTGGATGTGAAAATTGCGAAAACGAGTTGAATGTGTTTAGAATCCATTGCCTTATTCTGTGCTCTTATATACCTTCAATTAATATCAATAAAATCAAAATAAGTTCGTGAAATGTTTTGACTTAAATAAAAATATATTGAAAAGTTGTCTAAATATTGAAATGAATGTAATTCAGACAAAAAAAAGCGCAAAATATATTAAATCTGTCGGAAAATGTGATGAAGAGATTGATTTTTTTTTAAATGTGAGACAATTTACCAGTCACATGCCATAATCAGATCATTCCGAGGTATGTCTTCTGATAAAATTGTGGAATTTGCAATGAATTCAGGTTCGGGTGCGCAGACTTTCAAATTATGGAGTGACTGCTTGTGTGCGAACTTCACTCAATATATTCGATGAGGTTTAGCTCAGGCGATCCATAACTAAGTTTTCATTGCATTACAAGACTTCTCTTTATTCAAAAAGTTTATCCACAACTGGTTGTAAGTTTGTGATGAGTTTAAGACAATCCTCTACACATCATCTCCTTCTAAGGGTTATCCTTATCGGCAAAAGTTGACTCACAAAATGATACCAAATGTTTTGACTCTAAAACCTTTCAAATGTTTCGAAAATTTTATTCTGAGTTTAAATATAACGTTTGACTGACATTTACTTATATTGAAATAAATTGTTTAAAAACTTAAGAAAAGAAATCAAAACAATGTCTGAAATATATCTCCGAATGAATGAACTGAATGGTAGCCAAGAAATAGAAACAGAAAGTTATTCGTTAATGTCTGGTGTTTTGGCACGAAATCAATTTTATGAGACAATCAGTGCTGACAACTACAACAACTACTCATTAAAGAATAATATTTCTGGAAAGACTGAAGAGTATGTGCCCTACGAAGAAAGACTCGAAACATATATCGTTCCCTTCATATTCTGCATAATATTTATCGTGGGCTTAGTTGGAAATGGCACTCTGGTCCACATCTTCATCCGCCATAAGTCAATGCGAAATCTGCCCAACACTTTCATCCTATGTCTGGCCGTTGGCGACCTTCTCGTCATAATAGGCACAGTTCCTTTCATAAGCCTCATCTACACTCTGGACAGTTGGCCATTTGGCGAATTTATCTGTAAGTTTAGTGAATTCATGCGAGACGTCTCAATCGGTGTAACTGTTCTGACGCTAAGCGTCCTGGCCTTTGACCGGTACATTGCAATCGCGATGCCCTTTAACAGAATCAAAGACAACAGTTCCAAAAGAATGACAGCCACTATAGTAATCCTTTTATGGATAACTTCAATCATGTTTGCGATTCCCGGAGCATATAATTCACATGTCATTCAATACAACATAAGTGAAGACACTTATATAAAAGTCTGTTATCCCTTTCCGCAAGAGTTGGGTGAATGGTATCCCAAATTAATTGTTTCCTTCAAATTTGTGTTTTATTATGTCATTCCTCTCGTGACAATTGGCTCATTCTACGTATTAATGGCCAGAAAGTTAGTAAAGAGTTCAGAACAAGTGAGCGGTTGTGCCCAACATTCTAAACATGTCGAACTGAGGACAAGAGTGGCAAAAATGGTTTTCACATTAGCCATCATTTTCGCCGTTTGTTTCTTCCCTAATCACAGTAATTATCATTTCTATCGATTTATTCATAAAAACATTTAATGACATTCAATACATTACCAAAAATACTTTAGTTGTAATCAATCACTAAACAGATAGGGATGGCCAGGATGTGCATACTTGCACTGGTAGTTAATGCAATTGACACAATAACCTTGACTTTGAAAATTCTAATTACTGCCATGAAAATATACAAGATAATTAACATTTCTAAGTTTATATTAATTTTATTCCATTTCCGTTTTCCTTCTTAGTATTCATGTTATGGTTTTATTTCACCTATCCAAATTCAATGGAAAACTATAACATGTTTTGGCACATATTCAAGATATCCGGTAATCTTTATTTTTGTCAATTAATTCAAAATTTCAAATAAAATTATATATATTAACAAAAAGATGAATAATTAGGTTTTGAATTAATTAAAATTTTGATTAATCTTTTCCTTTTCTGTCTTAAATTGTTATTCAATAGGATATTGTCTGACATTTACCAACAGTTGCTTAAATCCCGTAACAGTAAGTGATTTATCGATTATTTCGCAAATTATCTGATGACTAATTAGTTCTCTTTTTTTTGTTTTCATTTTTATTTCATTTTTATTCTTCAATTGTTGGCACTGTTTTTGTTGGCCATACATTTAGCTCTACTTAATAAGTGGCAAATTCCGATCTCATTTTAAGCGCTACCTGTTTGGCTGTTTTGCCAAGAAAAGGACAGGATTGGTTCGGACGCACACATATAAGGAAGGGAGGACTAAGCCGTTACTATTCTACAGCACATCAATCAAAAGCTCATCTGTGGCCAAACACAGCACCAACTCTACCCGTCTGTAGACACTTTTTGTGTGGCAGTAGCAGCCGGTGAAATCTAAATTAATAATTTCCATCTAAACTACAATTTCGGCCCTAGTTTAAAATCTATCAAATCCTACCTATTTTTGAGTGGTATGTCTGTTCAAATCAGTTCTTGTATTATATTCTTTGACTATAATCTCAAAATAATTGACTGAAAACAATCTCTTGAATTGAATGACGAGAAGAAATTTACAAAAAAAACCTCTGAATTAAAGAATTCATTTTTAAATTACTTTTTCTCAAAGAATTTAATCTATTATTTATTCAAATCAAATGTTTTGTTAAGAATTTTAACAAAATTTCGTAAGAAAATTATTATTATCTTTTTTCCAATTTAACGCAAGGCTGAACTATCACCTTTTTTAATGATCAAAAAATTATATATTCCAGAATTATATTAAAATGAATTTAAATGGATCTAGAATAATATAGCTTACATTTTAGTACAAAAATTGTGTGTAATATAAGTCAATAAAATGTGATAAAAATGAAAAAAAAGATGAAAGCAAATAGAGATCGAGAACAAATGAATTTATATAAATTGCAGTGATGACCAAGGGAGATATATATATATATAGTTTACCTAATATTATTATTAAGCGAACAAAAAATATTAAATTTTTCACAACAAGATTCAAATCACGAAAATCGAAAATAATATAAATAAAAATTATATCATAAGTGCATAATATTATTAAAGAAGTTAATATTTATTCACAATATATGTGTATTGAATTTATTAGGAGTGAATTTCATTTGCAAGCTTTCAATGTCCAACAATGTATATAACTATAAGAATATTCTTTATTCAATTTATAGGAATATAATAGAGTTTACATTGTAATGGAGCAAAAAAGCATTTCCATATGAAGCTATGTATTGAATTTCTGAGACTTATGTGTGTAAGAAATTGAGATAACGTCAATTATAACGGCAAATATTGTAAATATTTTAGTCTTCAAATGGGTTTCAGAGTAAATAGCTTGGAAAATTCATTTTCATACGCTATTCAATTGACATATCAGAAGATTAATCTCAGTCTTATATATTTATATGAAATATATATTCATATAATAGTGAGGACATATTCTGTTCAAATCTGAGTCACTCATCAAAAGAAGTGAGGCTTTCTGTTAGTTTTCTAAGAATCAAATTGTAATTAGCATTGAATTAGTTTTTTAGACACGAGTTTATACTCAACCGAAAAGAAAAATTAATCGACTGTAAGGTTACCAATGAATGCCAACGAATCGAAATAAAAAACCCAGGGATTAGCACAAACTGTTTTAGGTAATGCCTACTGTGAAGCCTCAAATTTATATCCATTGATTCTGATAATTCATTTACTAAATCAACAAATTTATCTATTAATTGATAGATGGGTTTTGATTGGGTCAATGGTTCAGGGTATCAGTAGTTTCAGTAGATTCTCCTGAATATTCTAAAACTGTCGAAGTAGGACCTTGATAAAGAATTAAATAAAAAACCGTATATTTTTACTGATTATTACTATAATTTGTTTGTAAAAAAACATCAAAATATTTGAGATAATGAGAGAAAAACATTGAATGTCAGAACTGAATGTCTTATTAATAATTAAA
Source organism: Eupelops torulosus (assembly GCA_034699185.1). Lineage (NCBI taxonomy): Eukaryota > Metazoa > Arthropoda > Arachnida > Sarcoptiformes > Phenopelopidae > Eupelops > Eupelops torulosus. The sequence goes on from JAQGCE010000522.1 coordinate 7,805, forward strand.
ATATCCTTATTTTAAAAACTAATTAATTAATTAAATTCTTGTAATGATTTAAATTCAATGAAAATATTTTGCTAAACAAGTCTCACATTTGAAAAGTTGTTTTTTAAAATGAATTTATTCTGTCGTTTCTCAAAATGTTCTAACAGTCTTGATGGAGTGTTCATAAGCATCTTGGTCATACGACTTTAACTGTCAAATATTTTCAAGAGATTTATCTTGAACCAGAAATGTTATATATTCTTATTATAAAATAAATTATTTTTAATTTGAGAATATTTTGAAAAAATAAAGAAATTTATGTCTTTAATGTATTTTAAGCCAAAAATATATTATTTGATATCATAATAAAGATGTTTTCCAATTTCATCAATACATGAATTGGAGTTATCTTGGTTTTATTCACAGAAATTTATTTGAAATTCAAAGATCTTTTCTGGGAAGTATAGGCAATATTTTCTTTGGGTTATTATTTCAAAGAAACCTTCAGTTATATAAATATTTCATTCAATTTAAAAATCGATTTTCAGTCTCTTTTTTCTTAAAAATTCAAAGTTTTCAGAGAAGACATTAAAATTCATTATTGAAATGAAAAAAATTGCATTTAAAGTATATGCCTTTTAATGTAATTGAATCGACTCATTGTTAATATTTATATTTAATATTTTAAAAAATTATGTCTCCCATAGAGAGAGAGTTATTATAACAAGATCAAAAAGATTCATTCATAAATGTATATCTAGCAGACAGAGATAACCAAGCCAAAATCATCAGGCCAAAATCCCCACTGATTTTGAAAATTCTGAAATCCCCCCCCCTGATTTTTGGAGCGCCGAAAGGACCCTCTTGAAAATTTTGCTGCTGCGCGAAGCGCGGCGGGATTTTTTCCCAACATCAATTCAAAATTTAACTAAAAATGTTAAGACAGTTAGGACTTTAATAGCTTTTAAGTATGCTTTAAGCTTTAGGCTAATGGTAAACTAGTATAGAAAGGGTCTAAAACACAATCATTGCGTTGTTTTTAGCCGTTTTCAATGCATATAAACCCTCAAAACTTATTAAAATAACCCTTTTTATAGTCATTTTCACGATTTTTAGTAAAATCGAATAAAATTTAGCGTTTCATTAGCTATTTAACCAAGAATAAAGTTTAAAAGCACTAAAATGACGTTTTTATTCATTTTTGAAAATATTGCATCATTTTTTTAAAAAAAACCCTCCCCTGATCCCCCTAGAATTTTGGCCGAAAATTCGCCATTTTCCCTTCTCTGATCCCCCTGGAGTGGCCCAGCTTGGCTATCTCTGCCTAGCAGATAAATTTAATAAATATAGCTAATTAAAAAGGTTATGTAAATTACATAATGTAATACATTTATCAAATTATAATACATATATCAAATTGATCAAGCTAATGTAAATTCGAAGCTATGATTATTCAAAAAAGTATTCATCTAATCTTGAAACTATTTTCTGAGTGAAAAAAGCAGAAAGTTAAAAAAATGCGAGAATCAAACAATGATTTGTCAATAAGTAATGAAAATTGATTTACGTAACAAACCATAAATCACTTCAATGATGAGATTAACAAAAAACTCTCTCTGTATTCAGAAGCCTAATATGAAATACTTGATCAATATTTGGTAATAAATATTACTCAGGCCGATAATGGATTAAAAAACAAAAAATTGTGCCCCAAAGTTGTTGACTGGACTGTGAGTACAACCCACACACAAATATTTCAAATAAATGGAACTTCTGGTTAAAAAACCATTAAAAAAGTGGAATTTTTCATTGAATATAAATGTGTTGAACCAGTGATGACCACAACCAATCCAAAGGTATATTAAATCCATTGATTAAACAAGTATTTATAGATACATACATACCAATTGTCATAATAAATTAATTAATGAAAATAAATCTAGCTTAATTGAGTCATATTACTTTACAAAATATGAAAGATCTTAAAAGTTTTGCAATTTCTTTATCGATTATTTTTTACATTAAACATCTCTGAATCAAATTTCAATATATTTTTGGTTAACATTTTATTGAAAATTCTAAGTATACTTTGGGAAATAAAATCTTAGAATAACTTAAATCAAACATTGATTATATTTTATCGTTTTTTTAAATGAGAGACCATTTTTGAATAAAATCTATAGAAATGATTTTCATAATAGAAATATTTTTCTATTAATACTATTTCTGTTATGCAAAGCATAAGTTTTATCGCTTTTTCTTTACTTAAGATTTATTATTATTTGAGAAAAATATCACTAAAGAAATGAATTCCGTTGAGACTATGGATGAAGATCCGAAAATGTGAATAAAACATTCAAATAGAACCTTACTTATTATGCAATTATTCATATTTCATAAAAAAAATGGCCAAAAACATAAAAAGCAATTTATCAAAACAAAAAAATATGTATTATTAACTTAAATCTAATCCTTGAAATCATAGATATAAAGCTGATTATAGAGACATAAAGAGTAACACTTATTTAGCATACTTAATAACTAGCAACATTATTCCTAGTATTAATAATGTTATAGAAGAATAATAGTGTTATGTCACAAAAAAATGTTATAGAAGTTTTGGCTAAAAATAATATATAAATCAGTGATGCCCAGGGGTATAGCCTAAATACCCCCTAATTTTTTGTCTGGAGGTACCCCCTAGAAAAGAGAAAAATTTTTGGTACCCCCTGTTTAACCAGATTTTTAACATTGCGTCTATGGGAAGTAAATGACCTCCCCAATACCCCTCCCTGTTTTCAAAATTTTTGGGACTCCCCTATTTCGAAGATGGTGAAAAGCATATTTTTATATTGCTTTTAAAATATATCTTTTTAAACTAAGTTTGTTTAGAAATAAAAGAAGAGATGTAATGACAACTTTAATCCATTATTTTTTTAAAAAAGAGTTTACTTCAGATTTACGACATATTTGCCTTCAATATGCTTTTAACCATGGAAAATTACATTGAAAGACTATAAAGTATTAGATTTTTCTTTGAAACAATTCAAAAAAACTTCAAAACATATTAAATATTTGAAAAATTTTATAAAAAGATAAGAATAAATCAAATTTAAACGCTATATCACTGTAGGAGATAAAAGTGTTAAACAAAAATTTCTTTTGAAATATTGAATGCCAAGACTATTCTCATGATAATTCCAAACAGGATTAATCTTGGAATCAGTAAAAGTTTTTAAAAATCAGAAGAATAATATACCGTTAAGGCTTGTATGAGAAGAATGCAATGCTATCTAACGTAAAGGCCTGAATGAGGGCCGGCTTTAAAGGGGATTCACTGTATATACAGTTTTTTGTTTAGTTTTCTCAATGGAATTATTCCGATCGGAAGATGCGTTTCCAAAAATAAGATGAATTTGCATCGGATTCATATTTAAACTAGCTTAATCAAAAAATGTCAATCAAAAACTAAATTGAAAATATATTTTATGTTTTTATATAATTTTGTGGCAAAAGTCGATAATAATATTATTTGTTTAAAATTTAAATTATTCTTTCAAAATTGGCAATTAAAAATAGCTTGCTTATTTTACAAAAGCTTCATCTTTCCAACATTAACTTGTCATATACTAAAGGCTCTATTTGTGATAGTCTAATAAAACAATCTATTCATGTAATTATTATTATTAAAAGAGCTCACATCGGAAGTGTTCCAAGAATTTTGAAATCAGACTAATATTAGCTAACATTCAGTTATTGTATGTCTTCTCCCAATTCCCAAAACTAAGAAAGAATAGCAATAAATGAGGCAATTATTGGTATAATAAGTGAGTTTGGATTATGCTCGAGAAAATTATAGGGAATATACCTCTTCATCAAATACATATACTGTATATCAGTGAAAATGAGCAAGGTTTGAAAAAAATGTTGCAGAAATGCATTTTTAACTTAAAACCCCCAAATTAAAACATAAAATGTTCATGAACTTCACTGTCAATAATTGAAAGTACCAGTCATAGTG
>JAQGCE010000523.1:0-11804 GCA_034699185.1 Eupelops torulosus
CTAATTTCATGGTTAAACCACTTTTTTCGGTGTTTCTGAAGGTTTTTAAAAAATGGCGGGAAAAAAATTATCCCCCCACCTGGAGCCAAAAAATCCTGTAAAAATCCCCCTCTGGAAGGAAAAATTGAAAGTCCCCTACCTGGATCCCCCCTAGAGCCTCGGAGCTTGGCCATCCCTGATCCAAATCTATGCCCTATTTGTTGGTTTCAATGAATTAAATAACTCTTTATATGAAAATACTTTAAAAATTTTGAATTCAATTGAATTAAATGAATAAAAATCTCTACATTTTTATTAAATAATAAAATATTCAGTATTTTTACAAATAATTTAATTAATATTCAGTGAAATTAAATATAAAATAAGAAAATAAAATAATTGATATATAAATTCAAAAACTGTAAGAATATTCATGGATTTCGTGGTCTCGCCATCAGAATCGTCACCAAAACTATTCAATAAATTAATTATTGTTTTAATTAATAGTTTTTAAACCTTTTCATTAAAGACTTACTCCAAAGAATAGCCAAAAGGATGACAACAGAAGTAATGGAGGCTATGATTAAACTAATAATCAATAAGTAATTAATCTTTGACTCGATTTTGATATCTTTTGTGGTTTTTGGTGATATATGTGAACGAATCCATGGCATGAATAGCGATACTCGAGTATAATATGTAATTTCAGCGCAAAAACGAAAACTTAAGTCTCGTTCACCAGTACTTGTTAAACCTATTTGGACAGCCTGATCACCGAACAACTGATGACCCGGAGAACCTGAATCACCCTGACAAGGAATGGATTTTAAATTTGGGTCTTTTACTTCGGTATGTTTTAGGCAAAGCATTGAATGATTCGGAGGAAGCCCTGATTCTCCAAATCCACAGATATTGACGTCGGAAAGAAAAGCCATCCCTTTTTTCAGTCGATTAATTTGATGTCTAGGTGAGACTAATCCCATTCCAATTATGACAAGACCTTCATTGTTAGTGTTTGTGATATTAGTTTCCGGCAAACAAATGCTATTAACCATATAATAGCTGTCATTAAATTCGGGAACAATTCTCTCCTTCAGTTTCAAGAGTGCGATGTCGTAATATCTTTGATGGGGTAAAAATAAAGACTCATAATAGTATTGATTGTGAAGGACTTCGATTTCATTGTATTCTTTTGTGTATCTTTTATCGATGATTTCCAAATGGACCAACTTTTTGTCCAATTTGTTGGCAATTGATTTAAGTTTATCTTTCGTAAGACTTAAATTCATATACTGTTTGTGGACAACTATTCTTTCAACTTCTATTTGTCTTATGCCTGTAATCCAATCAATAGAACCGATTCGGGCTCTGATTTTATTGACAGGACTTTAAAAACATAAAATATAAGAAATGATTTATTTCTTAATCTAATTAATAATTAAAACCTACGCTTTGCCAAGGTCATACCAAACACAATGCGCGGCCGTCAATAACCACCACTCGTTGATAATAGAAGCGCCACATGTCGTGGTTCCCTTGTTGTATACCTCTATGATTATACCTGCAAACCACGGAAACTCTCCTAATTTTGCAAACTCTCCGAATTGTATTCTTGTGGACACTTCTGGTCTTAAATAAGGCGGAACTGATTTACGAGAACTGATTCCACACTCTTTCCACGAAATGGGCGGTTCTTCGCTATCTATTCTTCGGTGATATCTCTCCCATTCGTAACAGTTTACTGAAAAATAAGTAAATTCAATGAATTGAATGATTTAATTGAATTAAAATACCATTCATTGCGATTAAAAGACAATAAATAAGAAATGAATTCATTTTTAATTGAATTGAAATTCGTTTGTCTTTTGAATGAAATTATTTGAGTCTTTGATTTCGCGCTTATTATAGAATTCAAAGAAATTGTATTTAAAACACATTTTGTTTTACAGTTTATTGTTTTCTAAATAATGAAGAATTTTATAGAAAACTTTGAATAAAAGTTAAAATTATATATTAAATGAATTAATTTTTTTTCAAATTCAAAGCCAATAATTCTGATATAAATTCTCAAAATTTACATTTAATTTAAAAATTAAAAAAGTATTACATAATTCTATTTTCAAATATCCAAGTAATCCAAGATATCACCTGACAACTGACATTTTGACATTGATACAATGAGGAAGGGACCAAATATTCTATAAAAACAGGAAATATAACAATACAAAGATAGGTTTGAATATCGAAATATGAGCAAGGTAATAGCAATGTAATTCCAAATATTCATACAAACGAAACACATTATAATTCAAATGAAATGTTTAATCGAGAAATCAAATTAATTGATTGTTAATTGGATTTATATGGAAAATGCACTTTAATTATAAATAAATTTTCTTTTAAATATTTTACTTGATAAAACCTATTAAAATGAGAGTTTGTGTCTAGATTATTTATTTATTAATTTATTAATTATAAGTTATTATATTAAATGGATTTTATAGAATTATGGAAAATAACAAATTTTATTGAAACAAATAAATAAGTGATTCATTTGTTATTTTAGTTCACTTTTCCACAAGAATTCAAATAACTGTACGAGAATTTGATCCATTGATGAGTTAATTAAATATCAATATGTGATTCATTTGAAAGAATGACAATTATTTCCTCTTTTCATTACCAGAGAAGAGATAAAAGAAACGATCAATTGATTCAAACTTTCATTTATTACTTGATTTTCATCAATAACTTATCGAAAATTAGTTTAAAGCTTTGATTGAAATGTCTTTAATTCTATTTAATATAGTTTTGTTTTGTTCCTGTCTTTTGCTCTTCATTTCGGTTTTAATTGAAAGTCAAAGCAATGAAAGTAAGTCAAAGAAATTAATAAATGATTTATAACTTTAATTGATTATCAGCTGAAGTATTGGCGGAAAACTGTAACGAAACACGCGATGGATTCTATGGAGTGGTTGACTGTTATTCACTATACACCAAATGTATGCAAAACAACGTCTCAGATCTTAATTTGGTCCTAACTACTAGATCATTTTTTGTTAGCTACAATGTCATTTTGTGCTATAAGCAATTTAGGGAATGTATGCTATATATTCTCTTTTACCCTCAGTTTAATTCAACCATAAATGATCTAGCACAACCATCACAAAATATGACACCAACTCTAACTATAATAAACCAAAATATTACTCATGTAAATTAAAAATGAGTAATATTACAAATTGTAATATAAATGCAATTTCTTATTATATTTTAATGATTTTATTTTAATAATTTTTTATAACTTAATTGAAATACTTTTTATAATTATTTGCTATAATTTTGAATTTTGACGCTTTTTATTTGAATTAATATTAACTAAAATGTATTTTCTCTTCAATATAACAATTCCTGTATTATCATTAAATAAATTTAACAAAATTTAATAAAAATTCAAGAGTTTTGTAAAACTTTTCTTAAAATTAAAACTTGGTTATATAATAATTTCCAAATTGTCAATATAGAGGTCTCTGCTGTCTATTTAACAAATGTGAATCACATGTTTTTCATTTGTATTTTTTAATAATTTATATCAAATTAACAAATTGTTTAATATGAAGAACAAAAGAAAGCAAAACAATGGCAACAAAGAGTTTTTAGACGAAGAACCGATCGATTCTGAAAGCATAGCCTCAGATGGAATGTCATCAGAAATAAATGTATCAAATTCTGATGATATGGACATCGATGACAATGATTTAAATGGTAATAATGAACAGATTGAAAGCTATGATAACGAAGAAAGTGAAAATGAAGAGCAGGAATCTTCTAAAAAGTCTATCAAAAACAGCAAAAATGTTGCCAAAGATTACAAAATCGAAACGAAAGGACTGACTGTTAAGGAATTGAATAATTTCAGAGAAACGGAAACACTCTTTCACTCAAATCTGTTTCGCTTAGAAGTAATCGATTTCACAATAATTTCCTTATTTTTCATTATTTTAATTAAGTTTTATTTTTTTACCTTTAATTCAAAAGTTGGACGAAATGTTATCTGAAGTCAAACTCAAAGAGAAATATCGGAACCGAATCGAAGAATGGCTCAAAAGTTTTCAAAATCTGTTGCTTTCTATAAAAAGCGGTAAATCTTATGAACTGACGGATCAGTTGTGGTGTAAAGGAGTTAAAGTACCGATAATTCAGGAGCCGTTTGCAGTCGGCGGTAAATTTTGTTTCCAAACGCCAAAAGTCTGCAAAACTATCGGTAGTTATGATTTGGGAACAGTTATCGGACCGAAACCTATCGTCGATATAGCGGTAGAGATTCCGCAAAGTTGTTGGCAAAGACACGACAATCTTAACCACAGATATCTTCGAAAGAGAGCTCTATATTTGAGTCATATCTGTCAGTCCATCAAATCTAATGAACTTATCTCTGAAATTAAATTCAGTTATATTAATGGCAATCATATGAAACCCATAGCACTGATTGAACCCAAAGGAAACCTATCGAAACACTTTAGAGTGGCGCTGACCGCATATCCAGAACAGGACAACAAGTCTATGAATTGGAAGCGCTTTACACCAGAACTCAATAATATTCGCAGTGAATGGCTTCAAATGAATGATTGTGAAGAGCAGCCAACCCCTACCTATAACTCTTGCATTCAAAATGATATCAATTTAGTCTCTAATTACGAATATTTGGTCAAAACAATTGGTACCTCCTCTTCAGTGAGAGACGGATTAATTCTTTTGAAACTATGGCTCAAACAAAGGAAACTGAAGAATGAGTTCGTTGTTGTCGTCTCTCTATTTGTCTGTTATTTAATAGAAAAACAAAAAATTAGCCGTAATTACAGTTGTTATCAGGTTTTCCGCACAACCCTTTTATCAATCGGTTTGTGTTTTTATGATGTCTTCAAATTAAATTCTAAACTAATTATGTTTTTCAGCCAATTCTAAGTTGGATTCTGAGGGTATATCCCTTACCGATGACATATATCAACCCCTCAGTGATTACCTGACCCTTTTTCCCGTCGTATTTCTTGATATAAGTGGTTATCATAACATCTGTTGGGATATCACTATTGACTCTTACGAGCGTTTAAGACATGAGTCAAAGCTTACAATCGATTGCTTGGATTCGAATCAAAAGAATAGTTTTGAATTGACTTTTATGACAACAATTAGTTTTGAGTCTAAATTCGATTCACTCCTGAAGTCAGTCTTTAATTCATTTATTTATTAAATTGAAAATAAATTAATAATTTCGTTCTTCAGAATATCTGTGGCTTCACTCCTGGAATGTCCAAAAGTGTCAGACATTAGGAACGACATAACAGACAATTGTGGCGATACTATATTTGCATTTGTCGGCCATTTAATACCGCTTTGCAAAAGAGCTGTCGGACGAAGAATCTTATTATTACAATATTTATCCAAATCATACGATGACATCGAATGGCCAACTGATCAGTTGCCGCCCCATCCAAACGATAAACAATGGATTACATTTGGTTTACTAATAGATAACCAAAACGCTTACAATAATATCGAAAGAGGTCCGTCCGCCGACAGTCCCGATGCAAAACAATTTAAAGATTTTTGGGGTGAAAAGTCTGAGCTGAGAAAGTTCCAAGATAACTCTATTTGCGAAGCTGTTTATTGGAATTCCAAGACTTTTGCCGATAAGAGGAAAATAATAAGTTTGTCCCTCGAATTCATTTTAAGCAATATTTTGGAGATACCGGTCCACTCGGTATTTACCACAACATCTTTGTTAGACTCAGTTTTGGAGAGACCTTATTTGAGGTTCGCTAATAAGGCAGTATATGGAACGGGTGAAGAATTGTCTCTTTCAATATCAAAACAATACGATGCGTTAGCAAAAAGACTCAGATCTGTGGACGGACTGCCCCTCACTATAACATCTGTTCAGGGAATCGATTCAGTCTTCAGAGCCACTGATGTAAGTCTTCACTACTTTTTTTCAAATAGAATTTCAACGAATTTCCTTCTGATAGGTATTCCCACCGTTGTCTATGAATAGCGGCAAATCTGACCTCAATTTGGGAAATTGCAATATATTTGATGTGTTGTCCCAACAAAAAGTTGTCAAATATTTTAAACCAATTCAAGTGATTATACATTTAGAAGGGAGTGGGAAGTGGCCAAACCATTTGGACGCCTTCCTCAGAGTTAAAGCTTCATTCTATCTGGAAATGAGTCAAAAGTTGTCCCAACAGTTCGGTCTAATCACTTATGTGTCCGCCGAGTACCTGGATATCTTTCAGAGTGGTTGGATATTCCGGATAATTATCGGATCGTATAAAGAAATCAATTTGCGCCGACAGATCATCACAAGTGAAGGACTGGTCAAACATATTGACAATCGAGAGGCCGATCGTTTGGAAACTAAGACTGAAGTTTTGCCAAAAATAAACAGCGCTTTGAGTGCTTTAAGTCGAACCCATTTGTGTTATGGTATTGGCTGTCGATTAGCCAAACGATGGATCGCTTCACAAATGTTAACTCTTTATTTCGATGATATGGCCATTGATTTGATGATGGCTTACATCTTCTTAAACCCCAATCCATACACTGTTCCGAAGTAAGAGTTTTAGATTCTTTTGAAATAACGAATAATTATTTAAATTTAAATGCTTTCAGTTCACCGTTTGTCGCATTTTTAAGATTTTTGTCTTTGATTTGTGACCACAATTGGAAGATATCGCCACTAATTGTTGAATTGAATACTGAACTCAATGAACAAATATCGACTCAAATATCAGAAGATTTTGCTAAAAGAAGACATGAATTTCCGCCGATGTTTATCACAACTACTTTTGATAAACAACTATCTGAGTGGACTCGTGTTTGGCCCGACTATGTTATCCTTAAGAGACTGCAAGTGTTGGCCAATACCGCTAAACAGACGCTTATCTCTGAACTGAAAAATCCATCCGAATTGGATCCTAAGGTGAGTCCACTCAGAGTTTATATTTTTTAATCCCATTTTTTAAATAAAAATTAATTTAATGTCTGTTTTATGTTTGAATTAAATTATTTACAATTAAATGCTTATAAAACTGGAATTATTTTTTAATAACTATTTTTCTAATTTGTTCCCTAATTTCAGGTTATATTTCGACCCGATTTAGATATTTATGATGTGCTGATCACTTTAAAAACAGATCAGATCACTAATGAGAACCAATCTATTGATTTCGAGACAAAGAATCGTCTTTTAGTCAAAGAATTTGAGCCCAAACTCAACCATCAAATTCCGATTATAGACTTTGATCCAATTGGACTCTATTTAAAGCAATTAATTGATTGTTATTCACAATTCGCGCTCTTCTTCTACGATAAATATGGCGGACAACATATCGGTGTTCTTTGGAAGCCTTCAGTATTTGAAAGCAAAGCCTTAAATATGTTTGAATTGAATGTCATTCGACTCATTTCCACTGCAGACAAAAGTGGGATTCAAAATGTGGTTACAAATATCGAGGCATTAATTGAAGACTTTTCACTTCTTGGCGCTGGAATCGTTGATTCACTCGATGTGAGAGCACAGAATTGGAACAAATATGAGTCCACACAAAAGTGATTTGTATTTAAATTTTGGCAAAAAGTTATCCATTTTTTTAAGAAAAGTTATTTTAAGAAATAAAACAATAATTTAGAAAAAGAACTTAAAATTTATTGACTCATCCATTAAGTCCTAAATAATAATAATAATAATGATTATTGATTTGTAAAACATTATATAAATCAATACAATTATATAAACTATTGAATGGTTGGGCTCTCAGTCATCGAAATTGCGGTAATTGTGATTTGATTAAAGTTTTGGCGCAATCGGTGTTTCCCTGTTGTAACTGCAGATATACGGCTAACATAAACACCTGTCCGGTGATGTTTTGATCAGGACTCTGGCCAGAACTGGACACTTGACTCGATACCTGTCCCACTTGTCTGAGTGTTTCACTGGCTTTGTCGAACTCACCCCTCAAAGTGTAGGCCAAAGACAAGTTATATAAGAGAACAGCTTTTCCAGAGTTTCCGAACCAATTAGGAGTTGTGGACACATCTATCGTTTCATTATTATTTGACGACTGGTTTGTAAACAATTCCGGATTGAAGTGACCGATGGCTTCACTGATTTGGTCTAAATATACGAGTGCTTCGCCGGCATATAAATGGGCCAAAGCTTTCTGATAACCCGTTGGAGACATTTTGAGAGCGTCGTTGGCGTGACGTATGGCCAGACTGTAGTCCATTAGAGTTAAGTTTACATAAGCCAGACATAAAAGGATGGATATCTTAAGTCGATTCAATTCCGTATCAATCGGTGGATTTGATGGTCGAAAGCACCGGTCGTTCGGCGAATTAATGAGAGTTAACGCATTGTTGAGGCAACTCCGGGCGAAACAGAGGGCTTCGGTCTCACTGTTGACCGTATGAGGAGAGGAACCGTTAAGAATAAGTTTGCGATGCGTTCCCTCTCCTATCTGTTCGCTCACTATTTCGTGTTTTTTACGACAAAAATCAAAGTCTGACTTCAGATTATTGGCCAACCGTTTGGCCGAACGATATTTTTCGAGTTGGCTTTCGGCTAACCGTAACCACAGCTGAGGATTCTTTCGGTAAAGTGGAGCCAAAGTGTAGAGTATATCGAAAGCACTGTTGGGATTACCAGTGAATAAGTGGAAAATCGCCAAATTGTAGAGCATTTCGGGATTGGGTTTTGATTTTAATGTCTTCGACATAAGAAAAACTGCGGTATTTTTCTTTCCTAAACCAAAATTAATTAACGCTTCGTTATTGACAAACAACGGCTTCTCAGAGTCGGCACAGGTCTGGAAGACTTTCATCGCTTTTCGGTAATTATTCCTTTGAAACTCCAAATAAGACCTGAGAAGTGGTTGTCCGCCGATAGACTTGAGCTCACGTTTGGCCGCTTTGACAGAACCCATCTGAAGATAACACTTAGCCTTTAATTGTTGTAAATTATTTGGAACCGAACTCGAGTCACATTTTTCTGTTATCAATTGAAGTAATGGAAGTGCTTTTTCTGGTTCTTTCCGTCGCTCCAAATAGAGAACAACTAAAAGATGGGACAGTTTTATGACTAACTTGTCGTCAATGAAGCCAAACATCGACTCATTATTGAAGAGATTACGTCTCTGTTCGAGTAAATCAATTGCTTCGTCGAACCGTTGTTTATATTTGGCCAAAACCAGTGCCCGATTGTAGTCAATGAGGACGTGTTGGTCTAAATCCATGTCTTCACTGGTGATGAGTCCGGACAACAGGTTTTCTACGTTTTGGTCGATACCGAATTGAGTTATCAGTCGGTTGTGTTGAATGGCTTTATTGGTGCCCAAAGTCTCCAACAGCTGAAGAACTAATTCGTTGTTATCACTTTCATACTCAGTCTGTGCCTGAATAGCGATCTCCCGGTCCTTATTGTTCTCAATATCTTTGATTAATTGTTGAGATGAAGAAACTGCCACCGATTGACCGCTCGATCGTTGGTTGGAATTACTTTCCGAAAGTATTGCTTCAATTGTATCCATTTGTTGATCGTTTGACATTATTTCGGTATAAAAATGATTTGTATATAATTTAAACTTAAATCAAAAGATTAAAAACTTTCTTAATTTGAAAAAATTGTATCAAAATTTCATTTTAATTGAACCGATTTTGACATTAATGTTGAAGACATTCATAAACTATGTATCTATTAATTGAAAATATTCATCAAATCAATCAAAATAATATTTAAAAGTTAAAATACAAAGGAAATTAGCAAGGTAAACAGATAAAAATATAAATTGTAAAAGGCAAGGAAGGAATTGAATAAATTATGTTGGATTATCAAGATAAATCAATGAAAATCTGGCTAAAATCAGAAATAAAATTAAGGATGAATTTGACGTTAGTTTTGGAGATGAAAACAATGTCTGAAAAACGTGTTCACAAAACGTAAACACATTTTTATTGAATTACAGTTTAGACAAAATCTAATTTAATTTTATTTAATCGAAAGTTATTTTGATTCGGATTTCAAGTCAGAATGCGTATCGAAAAGTGTTATTTCTGTTCGTCGCCGGTATATCCTGGACACGGCATTCAATTTGTTAGAAATGATTGCAAGGTCAGTCTTTTAAAACCTTGTTTTAGTCAAATTCATATGATTTTTCAAATAGATTTTCCGATTTTGTCGCTCGAAATGTCACAAACAGTTCAAACATAAGTGTAATCCTCGGCGAAAGAGATGGACGAAAGCGTTCCGTAAGGCCAATGGCAAAGAACTCAAAGTTGACGGTACCTTCGAGTTCGAGAAACGAAGGAATGTTCCGGTTAAGTATGACCGCAAACTATGGAATGAAACCATTGAAGCCATGAAAAGAGTGGATATGATTCGCCAAAAGAGAGAATCACATTATTTAATGCAAAGATTAAGAAAAGGGACGGTATTTGAGAGGCAAAGAGATTTCAAAGAAGTCAAGAGAGATATGTCTCTCATTAAGTCTCCGGCGGCCGGACTTAAGAGGGATAAGTCTAAAGGAAAAGTTGTGGTTATGAGGGATGGAGAAGATGAGGACGAGTCAGAAGATGAAGAGATGGCCGCAGAAAGCAGTGAATCGGAGGCGGAAATGATTGAAAATTAAATTTATTTTATTATAGATTTGATTTACTTTTAATGCATTCATTGAATTGAATTGAATTTTGTTTTCATTCAAACATTAAATGATTTTTAATTAAATATTTTTCAGATATTATTTAACATAAATATGATTTGATTCTGGGTTTATTGACTATTGGATATTGGAACTGAGCATGATAACTTTTTTCTAAATAGTTCAAATTTCGTTGAACTAATCGTTTGGGTAAACAAATAGTTTATTTCAATTGACTGATAACCGGATAGTCAGTGTCAGCCAAGTTATGTCTGGTTGTGATGTCGAACACTAGAGGAATGTCCTCTAAAGCTGATAACCAATTGAAAGTTTGTGAGACCAGTCAAGTGTCAAATTAAACAAATATGTATCAAATGTGTTAAGAAAACATCTACTTTGAAGCTATGGCTATGCGATACTCTGGTGCTCTTATGACTAAGTTGATAATTGATAAGGTAAGGTGTTATCAAGCTCACTCATAAATAAAACAATAAGTCATGTGGAAGTTGTTCATTATCTGAATCAATAGAAATTATAAGTACAGGAATGGTATGATTGGATTTGTAGTCAAAAACTATTTATAATAATCAGTAAATTTTGATTAATTCTTGTAATGAAAGTGATTTCGAAACTGAGTTTGTTTTCAATTGAAAACTGATTTCTAGTCTTTCGATACAAATATTTGAAAAATTTATTCTTTGACTCAATATTTCACTTATTGTCTACTTCTTTGAAAATCAGTTAAACTAATGGTTTAATAATAAATTCTAAAATTTCATGAATTTTCTGAGACAATCATTTGGCCTCAAAATTACAAAGGTAAGATTTTAAAAATTAAATGCCTCGAATAGTTTAACGTAAATCTGAAATTATTTTAAGCAAACAAATATAAATTATTATTAATTAATTATAATTATTATTTTAAACTACTTAACTTAAGTTAATTCAAGTTTACATTTAATTGAACTTGAACATTGTCAATATGAATTACGAATCTATTCATTTTCACTTGTTAAATTTAAAAGACATGAAACTAACAAGCCAGTTCTCAATGTTTTCAATATTTTAGATTAATTTTTTATCATAAAATTAGATCGATAGATTGACATTGTTAATTAATCAATTAATAAT
>JAQGCE010000524.1:0-11801 GCA_034699185.1 Eupelops torulosus
ACTTGAATTTTATTGAAATTTTATTAATCCTTTATTTGATTAAAGGCTTAATAAATAAAAATACAAAACATTTAATACATTATTATTAATACTCGAATTTAATTGACAGAGAATTAAGTTTTGAGTAATTATTTTATAGCGTTTTTGTGATCAGTTTTGTGTTATTTATACGAATAACTGTTTTATAGAATTTTAAGACTTTTTAGAAAACAATTCAAATATAATACAAATTAAATACAAATTTAGATTTCATTCCTACTGTTGTTTGACTTAAACTCAAACAAACGACAAAATAATTGCACAAATCATACGTCAGAACAGAATTCAAATTATTATTATTATTATAGGAAATCATATTTAATATCAATTTAATAATCATTTTTGGTTCTAATTATGAATTGTTTTTAAAAAATATTTGGAAATCGAAGCGAACTTATAATCCAATCATTTATAAAATGGTAATCATTTTCTTTTCAAGTGGAACACCTGATCAGTGAGAAAGGAAGACCGTGTGAACAGTCCTTTCTAGTCAATTATAAACACAATAATCAATGGATATAATAGTATTGAAATTTAAAGTCTCGACTAATCACACCCTTTGAATACCAAAGCAAATAATGATTTATTAATTTATGTTTAGATTTACTATTTTATTGTAATATTTCACAGAATTACTAAAACTGTAATTTTATTGCTTAACAAATGTATTAATAAAACAAAAATTTATTTATTGCTATTGATATTCAATTGATTTCCATAATTACTGTCTATCAGACGGCTGTCCCATCATTAAGTTATATGGAGAATGACTTCATATAAACATAATCACAATTATCTGATGGAAGTCTGTCTATTGGTCTCATCTCACAGTAATCGTTATCTGATTGATGTCTTGAGACCTTCTCTAAAGGGTTTGATCTCTTATTTGATAGTTTGGAGTCAATTAAAGGAATATTAGTTCGTTTAACGATTTTACTAAACATATCGAAGCCATACATTTGGTTCTCTTCCGTATTATTAATGACATTACTTTGAAATTGTTTTCTTATTTCAATCGGATTTGAGCCTAACATAAGATTTGAAGAGTCATTGTCTGCCTCTTCGAGAGTATTGTCATCTTTAGTGACTATTTCTTCATATATTGCTTCAATTTCTTCATAAATATCTGATTCGATATAATCAAAGGGGTCGGTGGGGTCGGAGGGCTCGCTATAAATATTTTCAAAATTGTCAAAGTTGAGTTCTTCTTTTTTAGAAAAATAATTTGATGAAAGGGAACAGTTAAGGGAACAGTTAAGCATCGACTCAGGAATTTCTGTGCAACTTCTCAAACGGAATGTATTACAATCGATAGCATTTGATTTAATTGATTTAAATGTTTGGTTATCTCGGTCATCCATTTTCCCAAATTGTTTATTAATGATTAATGAAGAGCCGTTTGATGATAGCTTTTCAAGTTGATGGCGACAATTGACCCTGTTCTCCAAATTTATTTGATTTATTTTTTTGATTATTTGGTTCCCGTCCTTACAATAGATTAAAATGTTTTGAATACCAGAAAAACTCGAACTGTTTTTTACAATTTCTAAACAATTTTCGAACGGGTTTTTAAAACTGTGCTGAGAAAGAAGCCATTCCTGTATTACATATCCTGTTTGTGGATGTGTTAGTACTAGGTTTGCATTTGAGAGCTGAATATATCCATAAGCGCCCAAAAGACCGCTTCTGTGAGAGTTTTCATTATCAATAATTGACGCATAAAAGTGGCCCTTAATTGCTATAAACATTTCAAACGTTAACTCTTTTATTATATGTAATCAAACATAAAATTCTCAATTTTATCCACAAATCACTGGTTTTAAACTTCAAATTATAAGCCCTTTAAGCTTAAAACCGATTTATCAAACTTTTATCGAGCAATCAAATTATCAAATTCATTAAAGGTCTTACAGTTTTCAAACTCCATGAGGGGGTTGGGCGGCCAGAAACAGTTACGCAAGAATTGCATACAAAGTTGACTTTGAGTCTCAGAATCGGACGATAAGTGAATAATCGGTACGTTATTATCACATATAGTGAACGCATAGTTTTGAGTACGAGATCTAAATATTTCAAAGAAACCAAACTTAATATAATTTGCATTAATTTTTAGAGACTGAGTGCTGACCGGCTCCGAAATATCACTGTATTCCTCGACCAAAATTGTTTTCGAAATATAATGTTTTCTGATCTTTGATTTCGAAAAATCAAAAGTTCAACAAAATTATCGCCGTTTTGTGTGCACTCGAATTGAATCCATTTTCTGCTCCAAAACTTGTATTGACCGACAAAAGCACCCAAATTGAGGGGTAATTTCACATAAAGATATCCACTCTTAAAATTTATGCCTTCATTGTTGTTATTATTAACTTTTGAACTCATGTTTTGCAATAAAATTAAAGCTATAAATGCGAGTAAAAGCAATAAATATTGGGTTATAATAGAAATTATTTTTCGATTTATGATATGATTATAAGTTTCTATTGTTTTAGTTTTTGTAATCTAATTATGAAAAATGAATACTTGGGATCAGATATGCCTCAGAGTGGGACACACTGTTTATAAATAACATCCATTGTTTGCCATAATCTATCAAATTTTCTGATTATTCGTTGATTTAAACAATAAACTATTAAACAAATTATCGAAATATTAATAAATAAAATTATTTGTGATTGAGTTTAATGATCTTTATTTTAATTGTTGTTATTATTATTCAAATTCCTTCAAAACTTTCAAAAAACGTGATAGTACAAATAATCTTTCCTTTTAATACTGACAAATGAATCTTGCTCCTTTAATATCCAATCAAATTCCTTCTAAATTATTGAAAAAGTTAATCAAAATATTTGGTAATTAAGTCTCACAAAAGTTAATTCTTATCGAAGATATGATTTCATAAAATATTGTAAATGATTTCAAAAATCCATTATTTGTTAGAACTCTGAAAATTTAGTTAGACTTTTGTAACCCAAACCCTGTTTTGAGCGATCGCTTGGATATTGACATCGGATAAGGAATTGACTTTAAGTTGTGATAAATTATAGTATTTTGAAAAACAAAAATTCAATCTATATTTCTGTCAACAGTTTTTGGTAATAAAAGAGTTAAACGATTTTAAGTCATATTAAGCGATCCATTTTTGAACCAATTATACGATATTTGTGCTGAATATGCGAACGCAACGGCACCTAAAAGGCCCAGAATCTAAATAATAGAGAAAAAAAATTATAGTAATTAGAATATAATTTGAATAATTGAGCAAATATTTAATCAATGTATTACTCCGGCGATAATGTAAGCAACTTTAGGTCCCGATCCGTCACAACTGACAAAAATGATAAGAATGGAAGCAATTGTCCAAAGAACGACTGCAATGGTCTCATTCACCAATAACTTCAAATAATAATAGAATTAAATCAAGTTTTACAGTAAATTGAATGCAAATTAGTTATACCGTTAGCGGCATATTTATATATCTGCCCACTTGTTCGTGAAATCGGGTGCAAAAAAGTATGAGAACGACAATTGAAAAGACTAATGAGGCTGAAGCTATGAACACGAAAAAACTGACACTCCTCTTCCAAGAACAAGTCGGGATCTCCACTAATATAAGGCTCAACAGAGCGATTGCCTATCAATCAAACAAACAAACGATTGATTTAACAATTGAAACAAATTTTAAATTAAATTAATCTTACAAACTGTGAAATTCTGGCCAAACCATATTTGGTAGTCGCGAAATCAGTGTCAAAAAAGGAGCCCTCCGTCTGATAGCTGGCGGGCTCTGCCATTATTTACTTTTCAATCAATCAGATGCCGTAAAGAATAACTGAATAAAATAAGTTTTATATAATTTTTTACAAAATTTTATCCATTTATTGGAAATATTTAATCAAATTATTTGTATCTTTTAGTTAATTGAACTAAAATTTGTGAAATAATTATAAAACTTTGATTGCATTATACAAATAGTTATTTCCATTTTTGAAATGTCCTTAATTGGAGTTTCAATTAATGAAGGCTTAAAACACAAACATTGAATGAGATCTGAATTCTTAAAAATTTGTAACAAATTTAAGATTCACATAAAAAATCACTTCTAAAGGAAAGGAATACCTAATCAGAAGTTTACAGAATATATGAACAAAAATTATGAAAATTATATTCAGTTACTCACCTAATGAAAGAATTTGTTGGAAAGACACCGCCCTATCCCTAAGTGTATGTCTAAGTCTTGCACTCCAAAGCATTAAACAAATGTTGGAATCGAAGTCGTAGGCGATGGCGGAGGAACAGTATATAAATATCTTGTCCTCAATTATATAGGATCTAAGTTAAGTGTAAATTCTGTGCAATATTTTAAGGGAACCCTAAAAACAATTGTGAACTGCATTCAGTTATTTTAAAAACAAACTTATTCTGACAGATGTCTGAAAAAAAATCTTATGTCGGCTCATAAATGGCATAAATGGCTCTAATTCTGTAAATAACTCATTGAAACCTCAATTCTTGAGACAATTTCTTTCATTGAATTGTATTTTGAAAAAAAATTAAGAGATACTAATTTTTGATAGATTCAAAATCTGTGTCGCGTTTGACTCCGAGTTCATAAACAAGAAGAGGAGTCAATCCATTAAAGTCAGGCTTGTTTTGAAAGTTGTCTCCGAGTTCTTTGTAGGGGCTCTCAATTGGCGTTTGTAAACAAAATCAGTCCATAATTCACGGAATTCCTATCGAATATAAATTACTAAAAGCTTTAATTGACATTCAATTCATTAGATATTAAATTGATTTTGAGTCAAATGATAGTAATGTTTACTCGAATTTTTAAAAATGTTTGAATCATTAGATAAGAGTTAGTCTGGAGTTTAGATCTTCGCAGAGATATTTATCACTTGTCCTTATCATCGATTGTAATGAATAGCAGTTTTGCATTAAATGCCATCAAATGTTATAACTTATAAGCTATAGTGGGCTCTAAAATATACAAATCAGAGTTAGGTTATGATCGGTTGCATTCATGCCTGTGCTGGCGATGAAACTTCATGTAAACGAGTAATAGATTTTAGCACTAGTTTTGTGTGAATTTGGTTCATGGGGTATATCAAGTCAGTGTAATTATGCGATTCATAATACTAGTGCTGTCTTTGCGTTTAATGAAGTGAAGCACAGGCATGTGTCCGCTCCGACCTCAACCAAATTAATGTTTTGCACCGAATATTATATTATATACTCTTACAAGTCGCACACGTGGCACCAGTGCTCCGTTGCCTCTCAAGACATGGTTTACTGTGTTTTTAGTCAGTTTAACGCACCGAATATATAAATAGATGTAATATCTCTCTACTGGCTGTGCTCTGAATGTTGAGTCTCTGCACAGGAAATCGTCTGCATTCCATATTCACGCAACTGTTGCTCATCTCTGAAGCACTTATTTTACTCTATTATCTATAAAACGATAGCAAAACACAAAAGAAGTTAAAGCAAACCATTTTCCCTCAACTCTTACTTCTGACCCAACGCTGAACTTCCCGTTACTTTCCATTCATGTTATGTAAAGCTTTGTATAAAACAAACCCAGAATTGAGAGAATATAAGAATACTTTGTTCTAAGAGTTTGCAAAACAAAAACAATTTCTATTTGAAGTGAATTCAGACAAATATTGTTTCGGATATGAGATTATGTTTAGAATAGTCTTCAATCTTCAGTCTTCAGTCTTTCAGCAATGAATTTAAAAGTTTAGATGTTATCAGAGAGTGAATAGTCGTTTGCGTAACCCATTCATTGAATCATTTGAATGTCTCCTAATTATGTCTTAAAAAGTGAACATTGAATCTAATTATGAGGTTTTAGTTATATTTGTGTTGAGAAATGTTGTTTTTAAGCACAGCTTTCTTATATTCTGTGCATTTGTTGCGAGAGGCAATAAAAAGCGAATTGAATGATAAACAGGGAACATTATAGTGATTTAATGAATTGCAAGCAAAGCAAAAGCAAATGAAGTCTAGTTCAAGGCTAAGACCGTTAAGTCTGTGCACAAGAGTTGGCAATCATTTGTGTGCAATTCGTGTAAATTCTTTGATTCATTTATTGAACATTTTTGACGTCTGAAATGCCAACTCTTGACAACCAAAAGAGAGATTCACTTTTCAGGATTGAAAGCGAAAGGAGAGAAACCAAAAGTCGAACCATTCGTGTGCCGGTCGCGTGTGTCTCGTCGCGCGTCCATAACCACAAGAAGCGCACACATGTGTGAAGAGAGCCCTTTAAAGCCATTTACAGCCTTTGAGTGCACAATCAATGTCTTGACTGGAAGTCTATTTAAAAGGCTATTGAGGTTTGGAATGAGATTCGAAACGCTTCGAGTATTTGTTGGGTAAGAAATATAGGAAGTGTTGGGAAGTGAACGAAACAAATGATTAACAAACAGATCTTCTCCTTTCACTTTTGTCCATCGCTTAGATTCCATCGTCCCTAACGTCTCCCTCACATCCGGTGCCTATCATTGATCCGCCACTACTCACAGGTCATTCTCACTGACCGTAACTATAGAAACAGTATATCTTTGAAGTGTATGGCACTACAAACAGGTGGACATCACTTCATTCGTCCCTTTAAACGACATATCAGTATCGTTGCGAACGCGTGTCAGAGGAAATAGTGGTTATATATATATATATATATATATATCACAGCAAATGGAGATCCAAGTTCTTTTGCACTCATTAATGAGCACATGAAGACACGAAGCATCCGGTGCTCACATTTTGCTCACTTGTGCACATAGAATGACATTTGGAGGTTTAAAATGCAAACTAAAGCAAAATCTTATAAACTTTTTTGATGTCCCAAACAGGGGTTCAACACTCGATTTATACATAGATATGACATATGTCTCCAAACTGTGGGCTATTTCTTCTATTTTAGTCATTTTATTACCTTTTAATTACATCACAAACACAATAAAAAAAATCAAATCCTTTTGTAGAAAATTTTTATTTTATTAAAATATGTTCACAAAAATTATTAAACATTTAAAGCAAATATAGAGCCGAAGAAGAAATACATTCAAAGAATTAATAAAAACTAATTAGACATCAAATATATATTGAAAACTAATTATCAAATAAATAAGTAATAAATATTGGACTAGAAATTGATGCAAAACTACAAAATTAGATAATCTTATAAAATTTGACACCAAGTTTAGAATACAATGAGTGTAAGAATGAGACCGGTATATAAAGAGACAAATGAACTAGTATTTCACACTCAAACCATTATATAGATTGCTTAAGATTGCAATCATAATACATAATATTAATGTCTTAAACATTTGTATAAAAATTATGTGTATTTTATATTAAATTACAAAATAAGTGATTACATAATCCCTGGAAAACACTGCAAAATGTCTTTTTTGGATAAAAATGTGAAAATTCTATAAAACTAAATGTTTTTTTCTCAAAAACGCTATAATATGGAAGAGTCGAATGGAAGGCAAAAGTTTGTGTCGATCCTCAGTTTCATCAAACGGCAGAGGAAAGGGAAGAGTCGTCGAAAAGTGAGAGAACAGATCTCTGTTGAGAGAGACCGTTGTGTCGATGCAATCGCATACACGAAGATTCTTCGTGTTTATAGAGATAGCTCTTCAATGCAAAAGCTTTGCCGCAGCGCTGACACACGTATGGCTTAGTGGTTGAGTGCGTTTGCACGTGTGCTCTCAAATTGCTGTAAATCCAAACACATATAATTAGTTATGACCGCAATTAAGTGAATTTCAAATCCTTAACTTTAATGAAATAATAATAAACATAAACTTTGTTTACCTCTTATCAGCGAAAGCCTTCGCACATATCGTACATTTGAAGGGCTTCTCTCCTAAAATATCAAAATTAACATTCATTTGAGTCAACAAATTCTTTACTTATTTATCTCTAGTATGAATTAGTCGATTAACTGACCTGTATGTGTGCGTATATGCCCTTGCAAAAGCCATGGTCTGCTGAAGCACTTGCCACAAAACTGACACCGACAGGCCTAACACACATTTGAATTATAGAACACATTCATTTGAAAATGTTTTTATGGGGTACCTGACTGTGAGTGCGGACGTGCATCGAATAGGCAGGCATTGAAACATAGACTTTGTCGCAATGCGGACATTTTCGGGCCTTTTTATCGGTAACACTGCGATGGGTCTGTCGATGTCGCGCCAAATTACTGGAAGTGCTGTATCGCTTACCACAATCAGGACAGATGTGAATATCAGTGGTTATTGGGTTTGCCTTTGATTTGAGACAATTATATTAATATAATTTATGCATATTTTATAATTTAAAAGAAAATTATCAATGAATTGGTACTGACTTTGAAAGGGTCTGTGACTCGAGAAACAAAGTTAAATACATTTGAATTTTCTGTCTTTAGTTCGCAATCATTTCTGTTTCTCAAGTGATGAAGTGAGAGATCCTGTGCCTCGTCTTCGACACTGTCCTCGTTTGATGAATAGTCAGAGTTTTTCAATGAATTGAATGCTTTTAAATCATCCGAATAATTTGTTTTGAGTTCAATCACTAAACAAATTAAAAACTTATAACTTTTCTAGAATTTAGATCCTCTCAATTGTGATTACCGTTTGTTATAGACCTGTCCTGTATTGGTATTGAGTCCGTGTGGGCTAACACTGATATTCGGTTGTATAGACGAGCGGGTGATCCAGGACTGGAAGGTTTCAAAGCTATAGAATCTGCATTTGAAGCGATTTCATGCGCGAAGCTTTTCGAGTCTTCTGCCGTATAAACGCTGTGCTCTGGACTGCACTCTAAATCATTGTAATTACCATTTGATTAGTTAATTGTCTTTCTTTCTTAATATTTAGAATTTTTTTTAAAAATTAACATTAAACTAGAGATGAAAGGAGGCACCGGTGCAAAGGTGGCTTCACTTATAAAACATAATGAGTCGCAACACTTACAGAATATCATTATCTTTCAGTTCTAAGAAAAGTTATTATTTAACGCAACGTTTAGTTAATTAATTATTTTTCAAAATTGATTTTTGTTTTTCAAACTTTAAGAACAAAATTTTGTGAATGTCTTTCAGTTATTTGAAAGCAAAATAAAATTCTTTACATAAATGCAAACCATTTCTATCAGAAAACGTGTAAAACAAAACAAAATCGCAAAGTTTGGCAAAAGTTATGAAAATATCAATTTTTGGCTCAGATATTGAATTTGATATTTATTTATTGTTCAGGAGCCAAATGTCATCAAAATTTTGGTTTTCCTTTCGATAAATACGTATTCTTTTACTTAAAAATTTGAATTAACAAATATTTCATTAATTAAAGTTCAAAATATTGAATATTGAGAAAAATGTGATTTTCTTGATCTCAAACATCACATTTGAGTAAAAGCATTGACAGAATATTGTAATATAATCTCTCATTTCTTTTTAAAAGGCATTTCATTTATAAAGAAATCTGATCTATAAATCGAAACATTGATAGATAAGAAATAAACGATTTATTAAAAAACTATTTTTAGTTTTTCTTTTGAGTTAAATGTTTAAAAAGAGAAAAAAGAATGGAATGCAATGAATAATGTATAGACATAACGGCTTACCTCTGGAATGGTGGCTGATTTGGTGGTTGTGGTCCAAAGAATTAGAATCATATCGTTTGTTGGTTATTAAGAAGGCCCGGGGCATCTTTGCATTACTATCAACACTAATGTGGAGAAGCAGTGCCTTCAATGAAACGATCAGAAGTAAAGACGGCTTACAAATAGTCTAAATAGTCTTCGAATAACAGCGCAATGAGAGTGCAAGTGATGAGGATGAAAGAGACAGGCGAGGGCTGGATAGGGGACGGTTGCACCAGTAGTCTTAAGTCAAAAACATGTGGGTTTACGTGCATACTGTAGATGTGTTCCCCAATGCATACGTTTAGACTTTGAAGACATTTGCAAAGAATCTCCATTTGGGCGAAGAGGTTATAAATAGTTTGACTTTCGGTTACATCAGCGCTCTTACAAGTAGTGCTCTATAGACTCAGCACTCATTTCTTTTTTCTGTTTTGCTTTCGATTACTTTAATCACAAAGAAGACCAAGATCATTCAACTCAAAGAATCACTTATTAATGGCATAGCATAGTTTAGCATGAACAATTTGTAAAAATATTTTGCTTATATCATAGTTTATTGATTCGATAAGAGTTTCTATAGATTAAGCACTTTTTTAAGCTAGTCCATTCTATTCATTCTGTCCATTCCCCAAATTAACCTTTCAACACATTAACCAAAAGTAATGGACACCAAATTTCATTATTGCCTTACTTAATGTTGTAGCAAGCTAACATTATTATAAACATATTTGAAAAGGAACTCTTTTGAATTTTAATCTATTTCTTTTTAAGATCGAAATGTATTCATATTTTGGTTTATAAACAAATTTTGTGCGAAAATTATTAATAACTAAGGAATTATAAAATGAATTGCATTTGAATTCTTTGTTTATTCAATATTGGCTTTGAATCAAATTCAAGGATTCCTTTCTTTCAAAGGGTTTAATCAAATGAAAGACTTCTGAATTGAAAAGAAAATAATGAATCGTTGAGTTTGTAATCAAGATTTGTCTAACAGTTGGGATGAAACACATAATATGCTGAATAACAGATTGTTTTACTGAAAATCGGTAGTTATACTGCTTTCAAACTAAACATTGATTTAACGGCAGTCAGAACCAACTGAAAAGTCTGTATGTCTTTCATCAGTGGTGTAGTCGTGAGGTGCCAGTGATCGCAATAGAACCAGTGTTAGGCTTCGCAATACTGGCCCAACACAAACAAATTGTAGAAAAAGACGGTAATATTCTGAGTAATAGAGAAATAGAGAACTTATGGCAGAAGTTTTACTCCAAAACCAAACACTGAATGAATAAGTTTTGGACTGATGTAAGAGAAACAGGTGTCGCAGAAAGAAATATAAATGCTTTTTAATGACAGTCACTACTACTTTGTAGCCATACATTCAAATATCAACACATCTCGTCTTTTTTCAATCGATGACTACACACGACTCAGTCCTCAAGTCGTGTGCGCCACCGGATGAATCACTTCTACTTTAAAGAGACGGAGATTTTTGGTCTAAAAATTTAAAGAATTGCAAAACAGTTATAAATTTAAGTCAATTATTTCACTCAATGAAACAATTTTGACCACATTGCTATTTCCTTAATTAATTAAGCATGATGAAAGGAACATTCCTAAACAGTTAGCTTGATACTATTTAGTTATTTATTGTTTTCAAACCTTCAAACAAAGAATAATAAATTACAATAAATATTTCTCATTTTAATTAACTGAAACCTTGTTATTCACATTTAAGATATACTTTATTTTGAGCAGGGTTACTTAAGTAAAGAGGTTTTTTTGGAAATTCCGGTGAATTTTGTAAAAAAAGTGTTGTAGACTTTCCTTCGCTTTCAGCCTACGCTTATATGAATTGAGTTAAATCCTGTCGTTTAGCCAAGGTTACTATGGGCTAAGACAAACCACATGAGATTAGGTTGTTTTCGATGAGGGTGCGTGTGTATTGGGTGCATATATCATAGGGTAGGATGGGAGGGATAAGCGTTTTACCAAATTTTATACCCAAAGTTCCTCATTAATAATAAAAATTAATTAAAGATTTGATTGAACCGTCAATTTATCTTAAATTAACGATTATTTACAAAAAAGGGAAATATTAAAATTGA
>JAQGCE010000525.1:0-11799 GCA_034699185.1 Eupelops torulosus
TCTTTGACTGAATGAGTTATCCAATAAAGTAATTATTATTATTATTATGTAATGTTAAACTTATAACAAAAAGCAATGGATTCTTCAAAATTTTCAAAATTGGGATTTTTACTTATCATGCAGTGTCTAATGGCTATCCCTTTTAGTATTATAAAATCAAAACTAATAAAAAACTTATTCCTAATATTATGCTATTTTTATTAAAAAGGTAATCAGAGTTTGGTCAGCAAAAGATTTAAGGACTTATGCTGTGCTCACTCATCATATTTTTGGATCTATTGTGTCAGATTTGGATTTTTCAATACAAGTTAGTCAAACATTTTTCAGAGTCTTTAAGCAAATCCAATAAATTATTGTAATTTAGGGCTCTTTAATGGTTATCAATAGTGAAGAGAGCCTTAACTTAACGATTTGGGACTGGAAAAGTTCTACTATTTTAGCAAGCTCCAAGGTCTGTATTTATTATATTTTGATGATCACAATTATTTTATTGATTATGCATAGAAAGAATTAAAGGGCGGGGAGACTGTTAGAGGGGCAGCTTTTCATCAAACAGAAGATGATATTATGGTTTCGTATGGAAACAAACATTTAAATGTTTGGCAACGAAGAAGAGATGGATCCATAGACAGTCGCACAGCTATTAAATCAGTAAATAAAATAAATAAATATTAAATTATTTTTGTTTAAAATATGTCTCTTTTAATAGGAATCAAAAGCCGCGAAATCAATAAATTGTGTCGACTTTTTACCCGATCACAGCTTATTAACCGGTGATACGACTGGAACTCTGACTATTTGGGCGCCACTCGAAGATGAAAATGGAATTCTTGAATTTGTCGTCAAAGAAGTGAAGGGACACGACGTATGAATTTTAACTAGAACAATTCAGGATATATAATAGTCAATAATTTGATGAAATTTTCAGAAATCATTGACTTGTCTTCAATTATTACAAAACAATATACTAATAAGTGGTGACACCGATGGCACTGTCAAGACGTGGGACGTTAACGACGAACAGTTTAGACTTCTCAATGCTATCAAAGTATTTAACAGACATTTCTTAAATTTAACTCAATTTAAGCAAATTTTACATAAACTTAATAAGAGCTTGATACAACTTCAACTCTCTATGACTTTATATAGAAAAGAATAGAAATTGTAGTTTTGCTTTAGTTATAGTTTGTCAAAATTAATAGAACATTTAAATTAGCAACATTTATAAAGACTTTTCCAGTGATCCCAATACTACAATGTATTTCTTTATCCTTAAACCAATATAACTATTATTAAGTCTCTGAATACCAATGATTTAAAACTGAATTTTGATTGCTATTAATTTAAAGCTGCCCCCAACGAGTGGATCAATAAGTTCAATAACACGGGTGCATTACCCCCAAAAAGACAGTGATGCCATCGAAATATATATCGGAACCTCAATGAATCTTATTCTCAGAGGATCTGCACTTCAGGCCACAAATTATACCGTCATTTTTGAGGTAAAAAACTTAAGAATTTAAAAGTATTACATATATATATATATATACATTTATATATATATATATAGTTAAAAATTACGGAATCCGACGGAATACACTTTATTCTTATTTTAGCAGGGTTATCAAAAGGGTGATTTATCCCTTCTGGAGTCTAAAATTTATTATTTATTTTCAATTTAAGTTCAAATTATTTCTCCATTTATAAGAAAATTGAAATTGAATTAGGTTTCATTATGATTGATACTGGCTCATTTCATTTAAAAGTTTATTAACTGTGTCCAAATAAAATGTCATATTAACTTGGTAATCAAAAATTAAAAATACTGTTTGGAACCAAAAAGTTGTTATCTTAATAATTTTGTTAATGAATTTTTCCGGAAAATTGGATGGATCTTGTTGAATTTCACTAATTTCAAAAATTTCAGGAACCGAATTGTAATTCAAATTAATGATGACATTTATTATTCAATTCTAATATTATATAATTATTATATTATAAAAATATTATACATTTTAAGCGTTTTTATACATTTATTAGAAAATAAGTTTTTAATTGAAGTTCATTATGTTTTATTAAAATTTTGAAAATAAGGGACACTCAATGGCAGTGCGAGGACTTGCTGTCGATCCAAAGTATGAATTTGTCTATAGCTCTGCACTCGACCAAAAGATATGCAAATGGAATGACTCTAATTTGATTTGGAGGACAACAACTGAAGTATTAAACAATTTTTTAAAATTTTAAATAAAACTCTAATTTATTTTTAGACTCAATGCGTTTCGGCTTCAGTTCATCCAAATGGGGACGTCTTAGCCGTTGGTTCTGTTACCGGAACTATATTTATTATGAATACAACTGACGGAAACATTGTCTCTCAGCTCCCGGTTTCAAAAGTATGTATCGGTTGTATCGCTTATTCACCTGATGGCGATCTTTTGGCTGCTGGATGTCAGGACGGCATTCTTTATATATTACCCGTCCTCGACAACGGATATGCTTATGAAAAAGTTTCGGTTTTGAAAGTAAGTAAATTAATATTTACCTATTATAATTAAATGGACTTCACTACAAGAGGTCCAGTCCAGGTCCATTAGGCTAAAACGTAAATGGACAAGTATCCTTCTTAAATAAATGTTAATTGATCTTGGGATTAGTTATTTTGGAAGCTTTTATCTAATTTTTAACTTAAAACTTATTTTAGGGGCCGTTCGCTGTTCTAAGTCTCCAGTGGTCTATTGACAGTCAATTTGTTTTGACTTCAGTCAATGAAAGTAATGTTTTTCAAAATGTTTCCGATAATTATTAATATATTCTTTACTTTCAGATAATTTTCAGGAACTTCTTCTTTGTATGTCTTATAATATTATATCAATTTTTGTTCTGACAAATAATTTTTCAATTTAAGGGGATTTACCCAATTGTCGATATATGAAAGGAATGACTGATTTTAACGAAATTATTTGGTTTGACCCGACTTGCAGTGGAGGAGAGGATGTTAGAGGTATGTCTCCTTTAATTGAGGGATAGGCAAAAGAGATATAACTTGAGTTTTGTTTCCATTTGTCAGCCATTTGGGACAATCATTATTTGCAGGATGTGGTGAATCTGAGCTGCCATTGTTCTGGTACTCGTAAATATTTGGTCAGTGGTGATGAGGATGGTTTCTTGAGGCTTTTCTCTTATCCCTGTTCTGATTCTAAGGTATTTTAAATAAATTATAGAGAAATCAGTAAATATTTTATGATTTCAAACGAAGTACTTATTAATTATTATTAATTCAATCATTTGATTCTGAATCCAATATTTAATTGTAGGCCGGATTCTTTGAGTATAGACAGGGAGGTGGGAGTGTCACAGAAGTCAGGTTTTTATATAATGAAAAAATGTTGGTCTCAGCCAATTATGACGGCTCTCTCTTCATATGGCAACTCATGGATTTGGAGTAAAATTATGTAGAAAAGCACAGGGAGGAGAAAAACTATAAAATAAATGTGAAATTTTCATTTATTTCAACAAATATATGAATTCTTTTTTCAAAACAAAAATGAGTCGACAAATCATTTTTCTATTAAATGTTATAATTTTAATTCAATTATCGATTTCTCTGAAATGATTCAAAATTTTATAAATTGTGTCTCTTTTACTCATTTCCTTAAAGATTAATTCAATTTTTAGTCTTTGAAAATTTGATTGTTTAATCTTTTTAATAATATTTATATCATAAATGAAAATAAGATTAAGCATGCTAACTCGATTTAAGACTATCCTATTTAGCTGACTTATGTGAGTGAGCTAGATATAACCATTTTTTAAGAATGAAATAACAAGAAAATCACTTGAATTCAAATTAAATATTTGTTATTACTATTAGAAATGGTTGAGTTTTTACAAGTTCTATTACTGTTAAAATAAAAATCTGTTAGAAAAAGTTAGGCTCAACTGTTCTGTGATCTATTATTAATAATAAATATGAGTTTAGAGTAGGCCGTCCAAAATGAGATAACTTGTATGTAATTGACAATTCCGTTGAATTTTAGCTAATTCTAACTAATCTAGCATAGAATAGTGATCCAATAGCAATGCTTTTCAAATTTGATTTATCATGGTCAATAATAAATATTTGGAGTAGGTCAAAATCTCCCTTTCCAATTTAATTTAGTTTAGCGTATTTCAAAATGACCACAACATACAAGTTATCTTATGTTTGTCTTGTTTTAGAATTTATTGCTTAAACTTTAGTGTAAATCATCTAAAATTTAACGAAATTGTGTTAAGAATTTGTTGATTCAGTGATAAAATGATTATCAAATTAATTGAAGACATTTGTAAAACATTTGTATTATTTTTCATTTCTTCATAATTTTTATAATTTTTTTAAATGAAATAATCTTTTTTAATGAAAAGAAAATAAACTTTTATTAAAAACTAAGTTTAGTTCTAAATTAATATAAAATTAAGTTTAATTAAAAATTTTCAATTTAACCAAAACACTAATTGATAACAAAGATAACGAAGAAGTCCTCAATTATTTGCCTAAAAATTACTATTTATATAAAATCCAAAAATTATAAAAATTGAGTTCTTATACCTCCTATACTACGCTCTTTCATCAATATTTCAAAGTAAGAAATGTACTATGGACCAATTGCCAATATTTTATTCATAAAAGTTTTAATTCAATTGAATACAACTTATTCAATAGTCTCTCTCTCTCTCTCTCTCTCTCTCTCTCTCTCTCTCTCTCTCCCTCTCCCAAAATATGAAAGGGAACTTTAAAGTATAATTTAAATATTGTTAACTTAAATGTTGAAAGATTTATCGATAAGAGAGAATATTTGGTCAAATTATATGTTATAATAGTGTGAAGAACTGCCAAAAGTTATGTATGAGATGTGTTTATGGGTTTCCCCTCATAATGGAAATGGACTGAACTGAGTGTTGGGTTGAGTTAATCTCTTGACGAGTGCTTAATATGTCTGAAACCTATGAAAAGGTGTTGTCTTCAAATACAACACAAATCGCATTCATTTAAACATTAATTATCATAATTTTTGTCTTAATTGTTACATAATTATCACAATATAAAGAATATGACATCAATTTAAGCAATAAACACATCAAATGTCGATAATTAGCTGATTATCGATTCTATCCATCATTTCATCACAAACTCAATAGTTTTTGATTTGGAAATTAAATTAATTTCAAATTTTATTGCAATTAGTGATCAATATTTTAAACAATTATTTAAAACCGTAAGTATTCGTCTCTTAATTACTTTTAAATTGTATTTATTTTTTAATTAATTATAATTTTAATGAAAATAACAAAAATATTCTCAAATTCATTAATTTATATTAAATTATGTTTTTATTTGATTTAATAAAATTTGTTTCAATCAATTGAGACAATAGTTTTTCAGACAATTAGCAGTACTTTCTATTCAATCAAATGTTTATTTATTGAAACAATTTATTTATTTATTGAATTAATTGCAAAAATTAAATTATATTCAGAATTACAACAAATGAAAACATTTTCAATGATTTTAGCGCTTATTTAACAAATAATTGAAAAACTTTTTCAATTTAATGAATCGATTATTTCTTTTAAAAGTTGAAGAATCGGTAGAACTTAATGAATGGTTTTCCTCACAATTTCTCCAATATTTGCATTATTTTCATCACTAACTAAAAGGTGACGGAATATACAAATATATGTTTGAATTCTTAAATATTCAAATGATTTGATTATTTAGATTATCAGATAAGCGCTGGCGAGCACTCAGGGAGAGATAAGGGTAGGGCCCAGCCATCAGGCGAGGCTTCCCGATTGTAAACTTGATGTAATGCCTAAAGAAATGCCAGAACAATGTGAAGCCCTGGAAGAGCTGCGGTGGGCTCCAGGAGTTGCCGACTGTGATCTTATGATGTACTTAAGAGCTGCCAGAAGTATGGCTGCATTTGCGGGAATGTGTGACGGAGGCTCTGCTGAAGACGGATGTCTGGCCGCCTCTCGAGACGACACCACTATTAATGCTCTCGAATTGGTATTCTATTAATTATTTTAGGGATTATTTGGATTTTATTTAAATTTTTAAATTAAAAGCTACACGAAAGCAATTACGACACCGGGAAAGCACTTCAGGCTCTCGTCAAAAGTCCTATTCCTAAAGGCATTGACAAAAAATGGTCAGAAGAAGAGCAGGTAATCTATAATTATTGAATGAATTATTCAATTGACTCATTCTTTTTATTATATTTAATATAAGAAACGGTTTGTAAAGGGTTTGCGACAATACGGGAAAAACTTCTTCAAAATTAGAAGAGAACTGCTCTCACATAAGGAAACGGTTTGCTCTTTAGACTATTCAATGCAATTATTTGATTTATAGCTATTATCTATATTAAGGCCGATTTGGTTGAGTTCTACTACTTGTGGAAGAAGACACCACAGGCGGCCACTACGAGACCACACAGACGCCATCGCCGACAGTGTGTTTTGCGTCGAATTCGTGCCTCTTCTTCGACCGGCGCTGCAAATAATGTGAAAACCAATTTGAATGTCCCTCAAAACACTGAACTAATGGATATGAGTAGTGCGAGTGAAGAAGATGAGTCCGATGATTCTGACTCTAGAGATGTCGGCGCCAATGTCTGCAATCATTGTTTAGCGACCTCTTCAAAAGAATGGCATCAAAACAACAGCGCCGGCAAAGAAAATACTTTATTATGCAATGAATGCAAAACTTTTCACAAAAAATTCGGAGAATTACCAAAACAAGTTCCAAATCAAAATTTGATCCAAAGCCCAGCACCTCCTCAAGTGGCAGCTCCACAAACGCCTCAATTACTTCCATCTCCTACACAACAATCGACACAATTTGTGTTCAAAACTGAAGACGAGTCCATAACTAATGGCAAACATACTATGAGGACTCGAAGAAGTAAAGATAAAAACAAAGACTCGAATCGCATTAATTTTAAGTCTTCAGAACCAAATAGTCCCGAAAGGACAGAACTGATGCTTAACAAAAGTGATCAAAAATCGCCCCCAATTACTAACTGTTTGGACAATCCCTCTAAAAATGATACCAAAAATGCCAACGAATCGATTCATAAGAAAAGAATTGGTTCCGAATCAACTGAATTCGATGAAATTAATGACGAAATGACAGCTAATAAACGCAAAAAGTTAAATGAAGAGGACATTCGAACAGAAGAATCCATTTCCTCAGAACCTTTGCCCGAAACGGATACTGTTTTGCCCGTTGAAGATAATGTTCTTAAAGATAATGAAATACTAGAAAGAAATACAGATAATAGCCATTCAAATAGAAGTTCAAACAACTCTCCAATAATTACTCAAAAGGAAAGCCCAACGAATGAAGAACAGGAAATAAGCGAAGAAAAAATTGTTTTGGAGACCGACACCAGTGTTGCCACCAATGAAGATGTCGTCGATAACCTTCAAAATGAAAACGAAGACATTAAGTTTAAAATTTCGTCTATCACTGGAATGGATGAAATATTGAATAATGAGACGAAGAACAGCCCTTTGCCTAATTCTGAGCCAAAATCTCCTTCAGATAAATTAATTACTCCAAAGCTGGAGCCGCCCTCTTCACCAAAATCGCCTCCAAGTTATCCAATTTCTTCATTGATTGCCAACAGTAGTGAACGTTTAAGTCAGACGCCTCCCAACCAGAAGCCGAGCACAAGTCCGACCCCACCCCTAATGCGAATCAAAGAAGAAGTGAATTATCCAAAATCTCCGCCGCAATCACTTCCTTCTCAAGTTTTGAGTGGAACGACTGATTCTCATCTCAACGATCGAGTCTTTCCTTTTAATTCTTCTCAAGCATTGAGCGCTATTCCGCACCGAATGACTTCTCCCATACCTCAGCCCACGCCTGTAGAAATGATCGTCAATGAGCCCCAAAAGGATATGATATCGACCCCAAGTGATGTACTCTTTGTTCCAAAGGGAGTAAAAGATCATTCGTCTCCACATAAGCCTTCATTTTCTCCGACTGTTTCTTCTGTCCCGAAATCGCCTAATATTATGGCTGCCGTCACGTCTTCCATGTCGTGCACCGAATCATTATTTCAAAGTTCATACACCACTCCTTCAGAACAAAGACTACCTGCAGTGACGGTACCCTCTACTCATCCAAATAGCCATTTGGCTAATATTCAAAGTCACGCTCAAATGATGTCCCCAACCCTTTCCCCACATCTGTTGCCTCCCTCAATGTCCTCAATGCCGCCATACTTTCCTACTTCATGGTCTCCCTATTCCTCTCGTTGTCTTCCACCGCCTCACATGGGTTTCGGTGGCTCTCCATTCGCACCTCCTATGATGAGCACAGGTCACACAGGTGGACAAATGCCGATGCATTCCAGTTCACGCGATATGAATATTTCTAAATCGAAATCTCCGATCACTTCCCAGTCGAGCCGTATATCACACTCTCCCTCGCAATACACCGGCCCTTCCCATCACTCAAAGCACGAATCTAAATATGATTTGAATGTTTCCAATCGCGATATGGAAAGACATCGGGACAGAGATGACCGGCATCCACATGAAGAAGAAGAGGTGGAACCGACACCTATACTCTCTCGAGGACCGAGTCCTGAACCTAAAATCGAGGACAGCGAATGCCATAGAAGTCAATCTGCGATGTAAGCCATAACCCTTTCTTTTATTCTTTCCAATAAGAATCTTATTAACCATTTCTCTACTTTACGGAAAATTTTCAGATTTTTAAGACATTGGAATCGCGGGGATTATAATTCATGCGCCCGAACTGATCTCACTTTTAAACCGGTGCCTGACTCACAACTCGCTCGTAAGCGCGAGGAAAGGGCTCGAAAAGCAGCTGAAAAGGAAAGGGAAGAACAAAAGGTATTTACAAAATTTTAACTTTTGATGGAATAAACAAATTAAGACCTCTTTTAGATCTATTCCTTCTAAAAATTTCGGTGATTTTTATTATCAAAAAGTTAATAAAATTAGTATTAATATAACAATTATTAGTAAATAAAAATCACTAATTGCCCCTCTGTCTGCCCCATCTGTCTGCCCCATCTGTCTGCCCCCTCTGTCTGCCCCCTCTGTCCAATTGGCCATTTGAGGTGTATTTTCTAAGGGTATAAGAATGTAGAGTGAATTGTCTTTCCATTTATTAGGAATCCTTTTATTATAATTTTAATTAAATTTAATTAAAAGTTGAAAATAATATTAATTTTGTGAATAATTTTTATCGAATTTAGAAAATAGCGGCGGAAAAGGCCCTCTCCTTAGAAATGAAGTCTTC
This sequence comes from Eupelops torulosus, assembly GCA_034699185.1. Classification (NCBI taxonomy): domain Eukaryota; kingdom Metazoa; phylum Arthropoda; class Arachnida; order Sarcoptiformes; family Phenopelopidae; genus Eupelops; species Eupelops torulosus. The sequence continues at coordinate 9,326 of JAQGCE010000525.1, forward strand.
TCTTCTCAATCATTCAAATATGGAATCAAACAGTCATATGAGTCCTTTGGGACGACACACTCCACGCAATTTTTCAGACACTCCAGCACTAAGGCAATTAAGTGAATATGCCCGTCCCCATGCCGCATTCTCGCCTGTCTTTCATCATCCTTCGATGCATGGAATGGTAGGCTCTGGTAATATCCCTCTCGGAATGCATCAATCAGGAGGACCTGGAATCGAGCAACTATTGCAGTATCAAATCGCTTCAGGACTATATGGCAACGCCAGGGATCGTATGGCAGAGGCAGAGGAACGGGAAAAAAGGGAAAGACAAATGTTGATGGAGAAACAACGTGAGCTCAAAGAACTAGAAATAAAATCTAGAATGGCATCTCATGGTTCAGCCACACCTATTCCTCCCTCCGGTAATCTTTTAGACCCACATTGGCTCGAACTGCAGCGCCGGTATGCCTCACAAATGCATTCGGGACCAAATTCAGTGAATCCGGGCAATGGTTCAAATGGTATTCCTCCGTTTGTTTTTTACTCTCCTGGAGATCGACCGACGGGGGAACAAATGCATGGCCTGTCAGCTGCAGAACGTATGCACGACAGATTAGCTCTGGCCAGTAATGATCCACTATATCGACTACAAATGGCAGGACTCACTCAAGAGCTTCACTCACACGCCCACAATCACGCTCACGCCCACCAGCATACACACCTCCATGTCCATCCCGGTCACGATGCTGTGTCAGCTGCTGCTGCAGCGGCTGCCGCTGCCATTGGTTTGCCCTCTAATCATCACTCTTCGCCACAATTTGATCCACAAATGCATTCAAATCATCCATTACTGCCGTCAAACTCATTTCCTGGTCGTACGCCCAGTCTTATGAGTCGGAATGAAATGCAGTCCTCACAACTATTTCGGCCCTCTTTTGATGAACAGTTAGCGCATCAGGTATTCCTTTGTTTTATTTAATTACGTTTTATTAACTTTTTCTTGATATCAGTTGTCGGCTCAGGCCATACATCACGAACAGCTTCAAAGGCAACTGATTATTGAAAGGGAACGAATGGTTGCGGCACATCTTACCGCTGCCGCCGGTTCACAAATGCAAGGACCGCATCCATCGTTGCTCTCTCAACACGAGGCAGACTTTTTGCGGTAAATTCCAATCTATTCTTTTTCACATTTTTTTCATTTGTTTTGTTTAATAGTCAACAACAGAGAGAACAAGAACTCAAACTTCGTTCGCTGGAAGAGGCGGCCAGAGGTGGACGGCCACCACTCAGCTAAATATATTTTAAGCTTAATTTTATTAAATGTCACCGAAATTGAGTTAAAATTATTAATAATTGTAAATAAATTTTATATCATATCAACGATTGAATGCATTTGACTTAAAGTATAAAATGTATTAAAATTAGTGAAAAATTGATTCTTAATATCAATTGTAATATAATTAAAAGAATATGCATTTAATTCATTATTTATTTATTAATCTATTATTTAAAGATTTTTAACTTTTAATCAGAGCTAATTGAAGGCTATCAAACTTTGAAAATGTGAAAGTTTAGACATGAATACAATGTAGTTTATAACCATTGATTCGCAAAGTTTCCTAAGTTATTTTAAATTAATCTTGTAATTTATGTATTGTTTCTACAAGTTGAAAATTCTGATTCAAACCTGATATGACCTTTTTATTCAAATTAAAGACTCTTTGGTTTTCAATTGTTTCAAACCTTCTCCTTTTTACTTATTATTTTATATGTGTATAGTTTCAATATTAACTTTTTTTTCTTATCTCTTCTTATTATTTGTGCATGATTGACGCTTTCAAATAGACACTTTCTTAGACACTTTATGCATCCTAGTTTATAACATATAACAGAATGTTTTGAGTCACACTATTTGACAAAATATTGATTGCATCTCATTCTGAACATTATTGCAGAAAACAAAGTCTACTCATTCCTCGTTATATACCTTAAGAGTTTTAAGCAGGGATGCCCAAGGTGAAATTTTCAAAATTACCCCCTAATGTTCAAAATTTTGGAAAAATCCCCCTAAGATTGAGCGTTGGTAGGCCCCCCCCACGCATCGAAAATTTAGCTGTCGCGCGAATCGGAGCGGCAAGTTGTTACCCGATTCTATTCATAAAATAACGATAAGTGTGAAGAATAAGTTTTAAAAAACATAATATTATCAAATTATAAGCTATAATCAATCAAATAACAAGGGATAATCATAAAACTATTATTTTGAGGATTATTTGATTAATTTTAGGCAAAAATGATCAATTTGGTCTATTTTTCACTACATTTACCGAAGGGATGTAGTATATGTTCTCGTTCGTTAAACCCAACCCTTCCACCCACCCACCCCAAGTTCTTTATTAACAACGAGAAGTTCTTTATTTACAATAGGATCAAAAATTTTGCGAAAATGGGAAATTTGATAATTTTTTTATTAACAATGGGATTTG
>JAQGCE010000526.1:0-11795 GCA_034699185.1 Eupelops torulosus
GATTGGGAGATAGGTCACTTTTTGGTTTGTATGTAAAATATTGTCATAATTGACATACAAATAATTGCAAAAATTGCCACTTTCTGTACGTTTCTATTCCACAACATTTTGGTTTCTGAAAAATGAATTGAATTTCTCTTGAAATTCAAAAATTGAGTCTTAAATTAAAAGCGATTAAAAATATGTTAACATTTTGTAAAACTAATATATATTTGGTATTCAGTCAGTATTTGAGTGAATTTTGAAAACTTTAGTTTAAAACAAGAAAACATTCAATAAATGGAATGGGATTTAAACACTGATCTGTTACAGAGAACTAATTAATTAACTAATTAACTAATTAAGTAAAATAGTTATAATAGAAATGCTATAAATGCATATATTTGTTGAGTTGTTGTTCAGCAGAATCTAACTTATAGTCTATAAGACTATAGTTTATAAGTAATTATATTAAATACTTTAATAATTATATTAAGAAAAATTATAGTCTATTATAGTCTATAATAAAATAGCTATAGAATTATAAAAAGCAAAATATGATTAGTTTAGTAGATATGCTGATCATCACAAGTGATTCGTGAAAGAAGTTCTTCCAACTCTTTAATGCGTTTATCTTTGGCTTGAATTTGCTGTTCGAGTGAATGTATAGTTGCACTCTGGGTGTGAAAGGCTGTCCACAACTAAATAAAATTAAATTTGAATTTTAAAAAATTAGAAAAAATTATAAAGTGATTCAAACTTCTCTCTCATTCTTTGGGGGCGGACTTCTATCATTGACTTCTTTGAATTTTTCTGATTCCTCCGAAATACCATTACTTTTATTTATGTTATTATTTATACTTATATTCGACAAACTATTCGACAATTTATTATAATTTAAGTTATTTTTTGACTCATTTTTATTGTTATTGTTGTGATAATTGACATCATTTTCATTAATAAGAAGAGGTGGCGATGGAGAGCACTGATGATCTTCAGGGTCGTCGAGAGTGACAAACGTTGCGGTCGGCATATGTTTAACAGTAACGATATCACAAATGTTAATGGGTGATTTCTTCGGCCTTTCATCCTTGATCCAGGGAAACTTCTTTCTTGGAGGAGATTCCGGGCACTTTTCGCTAAATTTATCGGTCATAATGTGGATTGGATTGGGATCTCCATTATCCCGATCGACATCATTGATGCCATTATTGACGCCATTAATGCCATTCTTTTCGCGATAATCGACTTTATTTTCTTGTGATATAAATACAAATTTTCTCTCATTATTGACGTCAGAAGTTTGCAAAACATTATTCGACTTAAACATCACCGGTTTGTTTGTCTTAGCACCTGATCCACTCTTTAAAAGCAAATAAAGAATTTAGCAAATTAAACAAGATTAATAGCATTTGATAATTGCAAAAAACAAACCTTTAAATTGATTAAAATTGGATTTCGATTCTTTCCTGAGAGCCACTCTTCAGCACTCAATGCAGGAGTTGGCGCTGGAGTATCGGGATATATATCAGATTGAAATTGCTCTGATTTACGAGGGACAATCATAGATATTGGCTCACATACGGGACGGGTTGCATGCAATTTGTAAAATCGAAATATTTCGCATTTATAGACATCTAAACCCCTTTTAGGCATAAATCCTAACCCTCTCTGAGGAAATCCTGTGAGAAATTGGCTGATGTAATGACAATAAGGCGATTCATCTGTTATTTCATAGTATCGAATATTTCCGTCTCCTTTTCCGGCGACGTAAACTAATCGGGTGTCGCTGTCATAGAATGGAAACAAAACTCCAGACGAAGAATCGATGTTTTCAATGGTAAGAGGTTCAGACAAATCATTTACCGACCAAACAGCCCATTGACGGTCACTATAGCGGGAAAATCCAGTTGTGAACAGACGTTGACTATCGCCTAAAAAGACAACTCTGGATGCTTTTGATCCGCGGTGACAGAGACCCGAATTGACTACTTTTCCACTTCTCGGCTCAATTATTCTCAGATATTTATCTTTACAGGTCGTCGCCAAAAGACTTCCGTCGCGATTAAAAGATATCGAGTGAATCACATCCGGATGACAATCGATTATCTTAACGGCAGTGCCTTTGCTTACGTTCCAAACAATAAGGAGATAATCAAAACCAGTGGACATCAATATATTCTCAGCGGTCGGATGCCATTCGATATAACTGACTCTTCTTTGATGTTCTTTCAAATCCATGATTGGTTCCGTCATATTTCTTTGCTCTAATCCCTCATCAGGTATATACCATAACTTGACTGTGCAGTCGTCAGAACAAGAGGCGATCACATTATCATTGAATGGATTCCACTTAAGATCAAGTATAGGTCCCCTATGACCTGTCACTCGACCCGCGTTTACTTCAATGCGACCGAACTTTTATGTAAACAATTTGTGAAAAACAGTTTAAAAAAATAATAAAAATTTTTGGAATGATTTCAATGCCAACAAAAAGCCATCAAAAAAGCCATCAAATGACTGAATGACTGACTCTTATATTTATGTCAGAAGACATTTAAAGTTTTAAGTGAAAAAACAAACTAAAAATATTGAAAAAACTCACTCTATTTTCTGGGAAGACAATAAAACTTCCTCCGCCTGAGCTTTCGGTGCAAATCGCAACGAACTGAAAATTAATTAATATTATAGAAATACATATATATAAACAATGACCAGGGTTTATTAACCTTTGGATTGACTGCACAAAAGTTGGAGTCGTGTGCATTTTTCGTGATTTTCAAGTTGTCGTAAATCCTGTCCTTTTTGGCCACATTACCGAATACGTGACGAAATTTACTGCTTCGGACGCCTTTGAAAAGCGACTGAAAAGTATTTAAAACGACGTTAACTATAAATCATAAGCGAAGGAAAGGCTTCGAAATTAGATTAAGCGCTATATTCAGACTCTTTGAGAATATTGAGAATAAGGGAAACATCACTCAATAGTCAGTGCAATATTTGCAATTTAATACCTTAACACTATTTCTTTGTGACATAATTAAATCAATGATCAAATTTATAACAAATTAATAAAAATATGATTTATTTGTCGAACATTTGAGAGAAAATATTTGATAAGAAGTAATATAAATATTTGAGATAATATCACATCAGGAAAACGAGTGCCAAGTATTGAGTGCAGAGCACAGTATCAAAAGTGGTGTAAATGGCTTTAGAAGTGTTAACCACTATTAACATTAAGTTATATTATGTCCAGTGGTTTGAATGATTGGTGGGAACTAAAAAACGGCTCAAATAGCAAAGGGTTGTTCCAAATAATGACAAACTAACGACTATTACAAATAAGTTAATCGCAAAGTGTTATGACATCGAGTGTTGCCATTCATTGATTGGTTGAACGCTTTGGTGATTATGTTGTAATCACTTGTAAGGCATTGACTTTAATTCACTGTCACTTACCTTCTCTGAACTGCTATTTAATGCGTTTGGATCTAACATTTGTACCAAACTTTTGTTTAAATTATTGGGAAATACTCTAAAATAGACTTAAGAAAAGTTCTCACAATTATCTAAACTCACAGATTATTACTCAAACATATATTTAATACTAATATAGAAAAACAATTCATTAAAATTATCATTTGATTAAATTTAATCACAAATCAGTTTTATTTAACAACTATCTCATGTCTGAAGCAATGGTTTGTTTTGATTACTTCTTTTGCTTCGAGACTACAACAGAGTGGATGAGACGAGCACTGGATTGAGTCTCTAATGCAAAAGAGGAAGGGAGGAAAGGCGACGCCCAGATATCAGAATATAGTCACTACACATGACTTAGCGTTGGTTCCATTGATTTGAATGTTTGGCAAATGTTTTGCATATTGTGCTCATCAACACATCAAACACAGGACTCTTTGATAGGAAGCACTCGAACTGCGTTTAAAATAAGACCAAAAATATATTAGAAATATATGAGAATTGGTGTACGAGTTGTGACTCGTGAGTCATGACTGGTGTCAGCAAAATATACAAAACGTTATGTCCTTAAAGAGTAACACAAAAGACAACAACGAAGTCAATAAACTTTGGATTTACTCTAATATTACTCTAATATAAACACATTTTCTAATTAAACAATAATTAACAGCAAAAGTATAATGATTTCAAAATTTGGTCTAAATTTGTCTTTAATAACAATAATCGAATGATTAGAGCAATAAGTGGTCAAAAATGCGTTAAATACAGTAATTGAGAGGACATGCACTTATTCTTAAAGCCAATTGTGGTCAGCCCTAAAGTGCACCGAATAAACTCATTGTTTACATTAAATTATAATTAATTAGCAATCAATAAAATAAATGGTTTTCCGATACAACATCTGATTCTTAGATAACAAAAATCCAATCAATTTATATAATGAGTGAAATATGAGTTATAATCGTTTCGAAGGAAACAAAATTTAAAAGAATATATTTGTTTCAAAAGTAATTCTAATTATGAAAAGTGTAATAAAAATGTCATCGAAAAGAACTAATGAAAAGAATGATAATCTTCTTCGAAAAAATGCTCGAATGAAAATCGATTGGAGTTCATTCAGTCAGCGCCCGGATCGCCGTCATCTGGCAACTTTCGCTTTTGACCTCTAGTCGCAGATTCCTCTTCGTCCTCTTCTTCATCCTCGATCTCATCTTCTTCATCATCGACTCCGTCAGGATTGAAGTCCTCCCCTTCGCTCTCCTCCTAAATAATAAAAATATTTTCAATTGATTTTAAATAAACAAAATGTTGTGAACTGACATCAATATTATCATTGGCCAAGTACTTCAACCCGACTTCTCCTTCAATATCGTCTTCCTCGTCGTCATTCTCTGCATCTTCGTCATCGTCTTCCTCATCATCGATATTGACGTCTTCATCATCTGATTTAATTAAAACTGAATAAATTAATTATAAGTTCACTAAATATAAACAAAAGAAAATTTTTTAAAAATCAGTTCACGATTTTAATTGATTCCAAACTTAATTCTATGAGAAATACGAAAATTATGAGATCTTTTTGCAGATTCTTCAGAGCACTCAATTTGCATATCAGCTCAACTGATAAATGTGTGCCTAATATTAATATAGAGTTGCTTGCTTAAATTTAATTGAAAAGAATTCCATCATTTTTGATAATTTATTGATATTATAATAAATTTAAAAAAAAACTCAATAAAAGTTGAGTCAATATTTATTTGAGTATACCTTCACTTTCGCCGTCGATATCATTTCCGTCCTCATCGTCGTTAAGTTCTTCTTCGTCTGCCTCTGAATCTTCTGCTTCTTTCTCTTCTCTATCAAATCCGTCCAAATATTTAAGACAAGAGATGAGTCCAAACACTTTCTCGCGATAGTTGTCGACAGAAGTGACGTCACAATTGAAAAGATCCAAATTCTTTAGATTTTTGAATTCTTTCTGAATCGCAAAATAAATATTTTGAATAAAATACGGATTTTATATTTAGTGAAATACCAGGGGTTCCAATGTCTCGATATCTTTAATTTTATTTCCACTTAGATTCAAATGTGTAAGTTTAGGACTTCCACTCAAGAGGTTGAGTCCACCCGATATTCTATTGTCACTCAACTCTAATTTCCTCAGATTTGGAAGTTTAGGAAAGCCCTTCAAACTGGTCAGACCCACATTTATAAGACTAAGACTCTCGAGATTAACGAACTCTTCTGAGAGGCCAACGATGTTTGTGGCGCGACAATTGTCTAAATTTAAGTCTTTGATCTGTAAATAAGTATTTGTCTAATAAATGCATTATTTGATAATTAGTGCGAATAATAATAAATATCTTGTTTTGAGACTAAATTATAATCAGAATAGAGGTATAATTTAGTGATTTTGCGCAAAACATTCAAAAACAAGTGGTGGAAGTCCTCCAAACGGAGGGAATATCAGTCGCTAAACGAACGGCAATTCTAATGACGTGAACAGAGTTTGCGATTAAGAACCCATTTGTTACTAACGTTTGGTTTGAAAGTTAGGTTTAATTGTTAACCAAATTTCTAATTGTTTTGAGTATTCTTTGACTCAATTTAACTAAAAACTAAATGCAATCAAAAAAAACAAATGAAGTAAACAAATGAGCGAAGAATCAAACGAAAGAATAACTTCTCATTTAAGACAAAGTGAGTGAAAGCAGGAGAAGAGCAGAAGAGAAGAGGCTTTCACTCACTTCTCACTAAAATAGTTTACATTTTATTCATTCAACTCATATATAAAGAGAGGCTTTTGAGTTAAGGCGCACTTTAGTAGAGCTCCGATGGCTGTTATGCTGTGCCCAGTGTTTAAAACTACACATTGAAAGCCAACTCCCAATGATATGAATGTACGCCACGTTTTACTAACCAAATGACTACCGAAACGGTCATAGAATACAATCTAAACTGATTTGAAGACAAACCGATTGTTGAGTCCATAGCTATTCGGGTGAGACTTAATTCAGAGTTCTTTTCAAATGATTTTGTTTTTTGTGCACAAATAGTGATGTTTTGCCTCAAAGATGGCTGACTTCACAGTCTGTCCAATAGATAGCATACAATTCAATACAAATTAATAATACATTGAAACCAAATGTGAATTGCATTCATTCCAACCGAATACAAGGACACCAATACCGGTCCCAAAATCGGTTTGTCTTTGCATTCAGACCACTCTCACATCAATGACATCCACTTAAAAACATTTGCCATTTATTTAAAACCAATTGATAACACTTTTGGACAAAAAAACCAATTGATAGACAACTTACTAAAGTAAAAATGAAATGTTTAATTGCCATTTCCCACCTGTCCTACACTTAAATTAACATCAGATTTAATATTGTGGGTAATTTCAAAAATTAATAAATGGATTAAATTAACGAAAATTGTTTTTTTTGTGTAATTAAGTATCACTTAATTTAGTAAATATTCAAAAGTCAAAGAATATTAAGAAAAAGAGAAACAAATAATTGTTTGGCATTTGTTTATGAAATGGTTTGTCATTTAGTTAGTGATCACGTGTTGGCAAAGGATTTGAGTTAAGGCATTGATGTTTGTATTTTACAACTGATTGTAATTTGTTTCTTAAACGTTTTGAAACAATTAAAAGATAATAAAACAAAAGACATTACAGACCTGACTGGCATTTCTGCCCCTCTTTTCGAGTTCAATCCGTTTTTCCATTTGAATCGACAATTAATCGGAAAATTCAAACTAAAACTATTGCAATGCCGTCAATGTCTTCAATGCCGGTCTTGTCTTCACAACTGCAGTCATACAATGAATTCAATACAAGTTGTGTTTAAAATATAGCTTTCAGTGCATTCAATGCATTCGTTTTAGTGGAGTATAACAGCAAAGCTTAGGCTCTTAGAGCGCGCGACTGAAGGCAGCGCTTTCACAACCAATCACTTGTTTCGGCCCCAAATACGTCATAGATGTGGAACAACCCTCTCAGCAAATGTAAACTTCAGATCTTCTCTCCATTTGAACCAAAAGTTAATAAAACAACAAAACTATTCATATGTTTACCATCTCTTCACACAATTTAATACCAATTTCACTAAATTTATTTAATTAGTGGTAAACTAATCGGAATATATGGCCAACACTTTCCCCAAATAAATATATTATGCATTTATTAGATATTAAAATCAGTAAAATATGAATTTAGACACGATTTGAAGCCATTCCTCTCTAAAACAAAACATAGTTTTGATGGAAAGCCTTTAATTTATTATACATTCAAATCATTTTTCAATTATTTCAAAACATTTCGATATTATTTATATTTTATTTAATTTGAATTAATTTTGTGTAAAAATGAATATAATTTTGAAATTTTAATAAAATATGAAAATAATTGAATTATTTATAAATGAATTATTTGATTATTATTTACAAAATGAGATAAAATCATTTAAATTCTGGTTTAAGAGTTTGAAGAATGTCTGCGAACTCTTCTTTTATTCTTTGAATTTCATTGTCATGTCTTTTGACGAGTCGGTGATAGTGTTGTTTGTATTTATTGAGCTTTTGTTTCATAAGAACCGCCTCTTCATTGACTTTTTGTAATTCAGACCTTAATTCTTGAAAAATGTGATCATTGGACGGACAGTTACAAGAAGAGGATGACCTGTTATTACGCGATTCATTCAAAGCTTCTTCGAGTTCTTGTTTCGCTTCTTTAAGTTTTTCTATTTGTATTCGAAGCGCCTCTTCTTTGGAATCACACAACTCCTCTAAAGAATGCCACAGATTCATGAGAGGAACAAACCTAAGGCTAACCCTTTCAGGTAGAGTCCCGGCGCTCACTTTGGCTTTGATTTTTAAGAATTCTGTCAATTGAAAGACTTCTGTTTGTAATTCTTGTTCCCATTTATTTTTCTCATTAGACAACTCTTTTTCTGAACTTTTAGTCCATTTCTTTTCGTGAAATTCAATAATGGCTTTCATATCATTTTCAACCCTTTCTTTCATTTCCTGTTCCCAAACATCTTTACAAACTTTTATCATTTCTTTTAACTGTTCTTTGAAATTATTGTCATTATTTTCAACTTTCTTTCGCTGTATTTCTTTATTTAATGAATTAATTTCATTGTTTTTTGAATTAACTTCATGTCTGAGTCCTTCAATTTCTCCCTTAAGTAAAATAATTTCGTTTTCATGTTTTGCTTTCAAACAATTGATGACTGATTCATGTGTTTCTTGAGCTCTGACCAGACAATCGCTTTTCCCTATTTCTCTCAATTGGTATTGGAGTGACTCAACCGTTGCCTCACAGACCGCAAGTTTTCGCTGAACTTCTTCTTTGGTTTCTTTTTCAACTTTGATGTTCAGTTCCAAAGATCTTATTTTGGCCTCAAGTCTGACCAATTGGTTCTCTTTTTCAGCATTCATTTTATCCAATTCTTTGAGTTTATACTGAAGTCCCTCATAATTACCATTAATTGCAGACAACTTTTGTTGAGAAACAATCAATTCATTACTCAGTCTTTGATTTTCTTCAATCAAGAGTTGAACGTGTCTTTGACTGAATGATCTCTCATTAGTTCCAAACTCTTGTTTATTCTCTGATCTTTTAATTTCTAGGGAACTGTTTTTGTCTTCGAAATGTCCGTTCGCTTTCATATTTGTAAGACTCAAAGACATGTCTTTGTTGTTGTGATTAAGCTCTTCATCGGCGCTATCATCTTCTTTTTCCTCTTCATCTTCAAGAATATTACTGACATTAAAATGATTTCCATTAGATTTTGACCAAAAATTACTTTTGTAATTATTGACTGAATGGTTGGGAAGACGAGGGGTTGAAGTCAATCCATTGGTGTGTTTTGGCCAATCACTTGAATTAGTTGTTTGCAAGTTATGTCCATTGCGTCCATTTTGATCATTTGGGGCAAATCTTCTGAATTCATTACTTTCCTCGTCGTCTTCACTCAATGAACTCAAGTCATCGAAAGCTGTTGAAAGTAATCCTTGAATCTAATGATGCGTTTAATTAATTTATTATCAAATTTGAATTAAATTCTTAATTAAATCAAATACTTCTTTCTGTCGATCTTCGATATCATCTTCGTCTTCATTTGGATCCAAATCAAGATTTAATGAAACACTTTCCATAATTATAATAATGATAAAATGCAATTAAATTAAATTAAATTAATACTAAAAAAACACAAATTAAAAAATACAAAAACATTGAAATATAGGCGAAATTTTGGCGCTTTTATGCTGTTTAGGGATTTTTACTTTATTTAATTTTCAATTTCTAAGATTATTAGCCATATTTTCGTAAATAGCTATTTAAGTCATTTCAGCATGATATAATTTAATTAAAATTCATTGAATGTGATTGATAAAATATATTGATTTAAATTTCAATTATTATTTTTATATATCATTATTAAGTGTTTCTTAAAATTCAAGACAAATATATTTTATTATTAAATAGTCCCTAAAGCTATCAGATTTTATTTTTAATATGGAATTTAATTTTAACGCTAAAACATTTTATTTTTATTATTATTTTCTTTAATTTAATTGATTTATTGTAAACAAACAAAAAATATTAAATTAATTGACAAAGGTAACCAAGGTAAGCATCAATTCTTTAAATAAATGGATAAATGAGCATTAATTGCGTTTTATTAATCATTTATAAGCGATTAGTAAAAAAATTAAATGCTTTTAATTTTATTTGACTTTAATTTATAAAAAATTGTAAAACTAATAACTATTTTAATATAAAGACAATCAAATATTTATATTGTGTAGTTGTACATGCTCATTTGCTAATTTGCTCATTTTATTACAATTGAATCAATTGACGCCATTATTACCGATTCTTTTTTACGTATTTCTCTTAATATTATGTTTTCTTTTGAAGAAAAAGCCGACAAAATGTTGAGTCAAAAGAAGTCTCGATTCGGTGATTCGCCGTCCCTTACAGTCGATGTAAATAATGGATTCAATACTGAGAACAAAACGAGTGATAATGCAGTCAATGAAACGGTTAATCAATTGTCACAAACAGAAGTTCAGCAAATGATGGCTGAAGTCCGCAAACAAATTGAAGAAAGAAAACGAAAACTTAATGTAAGCCATAATATAAATATATTGCCACCGATTCCTACCGATGGAGAAAATATCCCTTTAAGAGGCGCTAAAATTGAGTTTAAATCAATTTTCAAATTGAGTTTAAATTGTTTTAAATACTGTTTTGTCCCCCAATTGATGAACAATTGGTTGCAATCTTTTACTCAAATTGAGTCTTCGCCCGAATTTCCGACGAAATTTTCGCCCGAAAAGCGTTAATTAATATTTGATTTTGTTTGGAAACAGATCGGAACACCGGCTCCACACATACCTACTATTATTCCGACTTTGAGCGCAGCCCCAACTCAATCATCTACTGCTTCGAACCCAGATATGGATCACAAAACTCGAATCGCGCAGTTGACTGCCCAGATTCAGGCCCGTCTCGCAAATCGACCCAATTTGGGGCCAGTCGTCGAATCGTATGAAAAGTTTTGTTTTTTTTATAGTTTTCTAATTTATATTTTGATATTTTCAGTGATAACACAGAAAAGTCCAAAACAGGGAAACCAACGCCTCTTATATTGAATGCTGAGGGAAGGACTGTCGACTCCAGTGGTAATGTCGTAGAATTGATTCAACGAATGCCAACACTTAAAGCAAATATTAGGGTTCAGAAGAAGGAACAGTTCATTAAATTAAAACAAGAGAAACAAACGGATGACACTTCTGAACATAAATTCTTTGATACAAGAGTTGGTCTAAAGTCTGCCATTCGTTCGAAGCGATGCTTTAAATTCCATGAAAAGGGAACGTTTGAAAGCTTAGGACAAAAACTTAGAACTAAAGTATTTTTTTGAGAATCACTTTTGATTTAATTTTATTGGATTTTAATTGAATTAAATATTTGTTCAAATTTTAGGCTCAATTGGAAAAACTACAGAAAGAGATCGCATCGGCCGCCAAAAAGACAGGCATTAGTTCTGCGGCCCGTTTGGCGCTCTTGAGTTCTATTGTTCCGAAGAAACAAACTGTAAGTCTGGCATTCAATGCATTCTTTGAATTCTTTGAATATTCGCCTATTTTTATGCTCGACATTAGAATTGGCTGTTTTTGATCGCAACGAATGTCACTTTGTTTTACACAGAAAGAGGACGACATTCCAGACATTGAATGGTGGGATAGTTTCGTACTCAAGGATAATAGGTCTCTCTCTCTCTCTCTCTCTCTCTCTCTCTCTCTCT